>JZKD02S1591880.1:0-10198 GCA_000966675.3 Picea glauca
ATTTAAGTGGGGTAAAAGGAGGTTGCCCCCTCAAAGAGGCTTATTATATGAAATTATCTCTTTTTCAAGGCGTTGAGTACTTTTTCTGAGGTTTTTATATGCTATATTGATGTTTGGTTCTTAACAAGCTTTGTTTCATCTCCTCCGGACAGAAAAAAGAACTTAGAAAATGATAACTCAAACTGAAAACCCAATTCAATCCATGCATTATTGAACAACACATACTTCATGTTCGTTCATGATTCCAACAAACTAGTGAAAGGATCCTCAAGAAGATGAAAAACAACAATCTCTTTATGACCAGCCAAAAGAGCATCTTTAACTGGTTCTTTCTGCTTATTCACATTATCTATGTCATAACAAGGCTTTTGAATATCATATTTATTTCGTTTTGAGGGTTTCTTACTAATTGAAAATTCATTTTCTACAGGAAGGACAACCTCATACTACTAACCTTATGCCTAAGGTCATAGTACCTGTAAAATTTATCCATTGTAGTCTGGTATCCTGCTTTATACTGATCTGAATTAGCCAATGGCATTTCATCTGTCTTTAATTCATACCGTTCTTGTTGTTGGTCAGAAAATTCTTCAAAAGAAGATGAATCTTGGGATATCCTTTGGATTTCTTGTTCTTTCTCAAGTTCCATAATAAGCTTCTGAAAACATTCTAACTTATCCTCTTGACTAAATATTGACATGAATCAAAATAAGAAAACAAAGCTGACCAAATATCTTCATACCATTTATGCTTAGGAGACATATCAATCCATTTTCTGAAATTTTGAAAAGAAAAAAGGTCTGCCACCAACCTTGTTGTTTTATTTGATGAAGTACCTGGATCGAAAGCCAAGCTTGCCATTATGAAGCCAAGAAACTCTTCATACCCCAAGCTCTTTGAACAATGAAGTCGCCATGAAAACTTTAGCTCTAGATTCTTCTACCAATGGAATCACCTTCAAACTAATTTTCTAATGTGTGGAGTCGCCAGGGTAAGAAAAATTCAGCCAAAAAGGTGTATGATTCATTGTTACCCTCAGGAATCAAATTTGATCTTTTAGTCGTTCTTCCCAAGGAAAAATTTTGATTTCGTCCCTGGAAACGCCGCCAGAATGTTAACGCTAAGTAAATTGTTGGGTTGAAGAAACAATATACAAAGGTAACCTACAAACCAACTTTAAGACTGGAAACTAGCCTTTCCAATCTAGAGAGGGATCTCTCTGAGACTTAATCTCTGATAGACATGTTGCTTTAAAATAATGTCTAGATTTAAAACTTTAAGATAATTTTTCAAGGTCTGCTGACAAAAGAAAATGCTTCTAGGGCTATGGAGTCAACCCCTGAAAAACAAAGAAAACATTGCTTGGTAGATAGAAATCCTCACTCGACATTTCAAACCATTCTTTAATCGGTTACTTACCTCATAAAATTTGACACAACAACTACGACGTATTCAAGAAAGATTTGATTTTTATAAAAACCAAGACATGGCTCTAAAAATGTTTGGACAAACCTCTAACTCTAACTACAAAAAACATGGTGCTAAGACCTTCAAATCCTCTACTCCAATATCTGATTTGATAATCCTTTGTTTAAACTAACCTTGTACGACCCTTTACGTGACTGTAACCACTACAACCCATGTATGTACATGATAAGTCCCACTACAAATCACATATGTATGAAATTGTTAGAACCATGACCCTCATATACCTCCATACACCTACAAAAACCCCTTTTCTTCCTCAGTACTACTATTTCCCTAAAATCTATCCTTTGATTTATGCCTCCTGGATATAGATCTGACTAGATCTTCTTGCAATTGTTGATATCTATGCTCGTGGTTTCCCCCCTTCAAATACTAGGCTCTGATACCATGTTGATTTAATATCCTCTAATAACCCTTCATATCCTATGATACCATTTCGAGATTCCCTTACCCAACACCTAACAATTAGCTCTAAATAAAATCACTTTATCTACTACAATCATAGTCGAATAATCAATTAAACATGTAGCGAAAGAAAAAAATAGGAAATGAAAATATCACACATATAAACCAATATTTTTGGGTAAACTACCCCTCAAAAAATCCCATAGGGAAAACTAGTCCTAATATGATTTTATTAAGGTCAAAGCAGGGCTCTTATAGCAAGGAAAATGGACCACTAAGAGAAATATAACTACAAACAAACCCGACACAGTATGATCTGTTGTACAAACCCTTAACATCACCCTTTTCGAGGTATACATGATTCCCCTTCGGATGACCCATTTACATACACGATTGTCTCCATTGTGAATCGCTTACATGTACGAAAAACCCATACGGATACTTATGTACAATGCATCCCTTTATTTTGACTTCAATCCTATGAAACCCACCTACGGTTGTCTATGCTCTCTCTTGTCCTCTACTTGGATGACCTCTAGATGGAATTCCTTCTCTGCCTATCCAATATCTTGAGTCATGGTCCTTTGTGATCCAACCCTCTCATGAGGATATTTCACAGGAGAAGATAGAAGCCTCTCATGAGAGTGAGGATATATCCTCACTGTCATCCAAGCAAAATGCCTTCTTTGCTTCTACACTCCTCACACAACAAAAGTAGTTCTTTTCTATTTCTGACCTTGGCATCTCACCAAAATCATTGAACTTTATCTCTCAACAAAGTCTCTCACTTTGATATCTCATCAAAAGAGTCTTCCTCCTTATCCTATCCTTTCTTTTATAATCATGAGTTACAATCTATTTCTAATATCCAAATTGATCTACGGATGAGATCACTTCTCACACTCACTTAAGATTTAGATTACATGTTGCATGCTAAGTATGTTCCTTAAATAACTCAATTAATCAATAAAAATAATTTTAGTTAATTCCTTTTAACTAAAGTAAACTCACACTAAGATTTCGATGGCTTCCACATGCTAGACACAAGCTAGTGTGGAAATACCTTCCTGGTGCTACCACTAACATCAACATTAAGGGCCTTAATGGAAACAAATGCAAGAAATCACTAAGATAAATTACTTAATTCCTTTTTATTTCCAATCAAATTCGAAGAGGCCATAATGTTTATTTACCTCCTAGGTGGTTGATATCCTTTAACTAGGTGTATATCTATACTAACCCTAATCTAATGCACTAAAATGAGAACAAAGTAAAATCTACAAGAAATATAGACGAATGACAAATACAAAGAAAAAAAACTTGTAGGATTAGAACCTGGACTACTTACTTGTGAAGGGATCCCCTCCTGCAAAAAAAAAAGTGGGAAGCTATCTCTGATAATATAATCCAATAACAACACAAGAAAAGAAAGACCAAGGAAGATACCTCAATCAAACCAACCAAAGTTGCAAAGAAACTCAAAATAAAAATGAAAGAGAAGATACCAACTTTATTACCCTCCAAGCTAATGGATTTTTGAAGGAGACAACCTATTACACAATATTTTGTCATAATGTTCACTTATCCTCTATCATGCAAAGCATAGAAGCTATGATTGTTGAAGAAGAACCTTACTTTGAGAGAAGTAAAGCATGCAAAAAGGGTTACACATGTTGTTAAGGCCTTTAAAGCCTTGATTTAAGAGAGTGTCACAACTTGCATCACTACAAGGTGAGACACCCTCAAGTGTCACATGTTGCACCACTACATGGTGTGACAATGTATCAGGTTTCTCCATTGCACGGTGCGACACTACTTAAAAGGGGAGAAAATGATGAAATTTGAGAAGATTCTAGAAGAGAATATTTGAGATGAGGTATTCTGTGATAATTTTGGATCTCACCGATACTTCTAATCTAGGGGATCCTAACCTCTCATCCTAATCTCCTCACCCTCGTCCTCTTCAATCTATAAAAGGAGGCTTCCCTCATGAGGAAAGGCTAATAACAAATAGTGAATAGTGGATTGAGAATAATGATTGATATCTTTGCTTCTCATTTGTTATTGGAGGATTGTTAGCATAGATGATTTTAGTGGATGAATTTCGCAAATGGGCTAATTTTCCATGGTTTTTCCCCAAAAAAGATTTGCTAATTTCCATTTTTTCTAAAAATAATTCACCCAAATTTCATAGAATAAAATTATTTTACCGAAAAAATCACCAAAAGTTTATAGAAACTATACAAAATCCATAGAAATTTGAATATTTTTACAAAACTATCGCCAAACATTTTACATTTCACATGTTAAGGACTAGTAAGATTAGCCCAGGTTTCTACATTTTAATATAAATTTCCATCCTTAAAATTATCCCTGATTGTTAGTGATTCTTTGGCTTTGAGGAATTCAATCTTAGATAAAGGATTCAGTTGATGGTCATGTATTTCATGGATGCATTGTGGGTATTTGAGTAGTGAGCTTGTTGGAAGGAGCTTCACAACATCAAGTCAACTTTGGTTGTAATCTCTTTTCATTATCATTAATATAGTTTCTTTCCCACAAAGGTTGTCTATATTTGATTATCTTTGTTGCATATCTCCTTGATCAATTGAATAGGTTGTGTCAAATTATACTTGTTGCTTTCACCTTTTTTGGCTTGTGTATCTTGCAAGTTATCATACATAAGTCTCACGACAAAGTAGCTAGAAGACACAACTAGCGAGGACAACCATCAATTACAAGGTACGAATCCTTCACTGATTGTTAATTTGATTATGTCAACCTAGAGAAATTTCTATGTTCTGTCCGTTTCGTTCTAGTCTTGGTTTCTAAGTCTAGGGAGATCAGTTTGTGTCTGCATACACCAATTTGTCCGATAACAAAATTGGCAACTCCATTGGGGAACATTTCCTTCATATTTGTTCTCTTATCCTTGTTACCTTTCATTGCTTTAGATCTCTGAGTCTTCACCTGGCACTGTGTGATTAATCAACCTTGAAATTCATTGGAAATCTTCTTTAGTTTTTTGTTTTTTCCGAGATTTTATTGATTGTCGCACCTTGCCTTTGAGAACCAGTGTGACATTATCACACAGTGCATATTTTTCAGCCTGTGGCACTCTGGATTGTTGCCATGTGTGCCACAGTAGCCTGTGACACTTTTTGGAAAATCAATTTTTTATTGAATTTTTCCTACCCAGGTCTCCAATATGACCTTTGTTGTGAATCTTAAGTTTTCTTAACAATCTTCTTAGTAGTCTTACAGTTTACTTTTGATCATTGTTTCAATTTCTTTGTAATTGCTTGGCTTTGTCTTTGATCATTTTTCCTATTTCTAAAAGAGGTATAATCTCTTAGCCTGCTCTTTGAGTGTCTCTTAGTTGGCTCTGAATTTCTTTTGTCAAAGTGTTTTGTTGAATGGTTTTATCTTATCTTTTGTGTTAAGGCTTTTGTTTTGAAAAAAAATAAGCTTTTCTATCTTTTGCTTTTCATTTGGAATCTCTTTGTAGTTTTGGAAATATCATAGTGGGAATTTTTATTGTATCTTTCTGAGTTGTGGATGCATATTTTCCTTGAAGAATATTTTGTTTCTTTCATTACAAACTTTCATATTAATTGAAAAATAAATAACTTAAGTAGAATTGCATTCATTTTCATTTTTCAAGAGGAAAAAGTTTATGCATTTAGATTCTTAGGTTGGATTCGAATCATTAAGTCATTGATTTTTTTGTGAAAATATTGGGATATTTCTTGAAAAGAATTGCATTTTGAGTTTTCTATTTCAAAAGATAAGAACCTTCACTCTCTCATGTAACTAGGATTCATCAAATGAAAATTTCATTTCATATCTTTTTGCGTGATATTTTTAGTCAAGGTAAAACATCATCAATTTCACTTCCACTTCCTTTTGAGTAAAACAAAAACCCTTAAAACTAAGCGCTAATAAAATTCATTCGATATTTTTTTATCTGGTATCACACCAACATTATCTTAGGTGTAGAGATTTGTAAAAGGTGGCGAGGATAACTCTCCAAATATGTTAAACAAACATCAGATATTTTGTTAGGGAGATAATTCTAATTTCCACATCTTTGTCCTAGGCAACCCTTCTCACATAAGGGTAAATCATGAGGTTACATTGGGATTGGAAGAGTAACTAACCCCACTCTGTTGATCTTTGTGGAGTGGTGTGCAAATATTACAAATGGTGTTGTTAGACACTTGGGGATCAATTGGGAGGTATTACCTCGGTCTGAGGCACCTCTCAAGGGGATTTTGGGTTTCGACCTTGCCCTTGCGTGTATACCCGACTGTCAACTTTTTCCCTAGGATTGGGTGTTGTAATTGGTAACCTTAGAGGCCATAATATTTAGGTCTCCTACACAAGGTGATGATGGAGGGGAAAGTATATATTGTACCTAGGTCTGTTGGAGATATTACACACTCACCTATAATTATCTTCCTAAGTTTTAGAGTCCAATGTTGAGAAATCTTCCTTAGATGAGAATATTATCTCTGGAGAATATTCCCCTACAAAATAGGATGTTCCTCTTCAATTTAGAGTTAGTGAGACTCAGTTACACTTAGTTAGACTAGTGGGAGACATGAATCAGTTAACTGATGATTGCATGGATCAGTTAATTAGGACTAGGTGGAAGTTCACTCCAATGTCTATCAGTGAGTGTCTATATCTCTCTATATCACTACTATGGCGCATTATTTACCCATGTATCCTATATCTATTGTAAATTATTCTCTTTGAGTGTGGAATATGATTAATGAGAACTCTTCCATTCTTTCTTTCCTACTTATCTTTTCTCATATTTTCTATGCAACTATATCTATTCTATGTAGGTTCAACACATTTACATGTTATCAAAGCCAACATATTTCTAGGAAAAAGACACACCAAACTCTTTTTGCAAGTATTAAAGATTGAAGAACGCATAAAAGATGGATTATTCATTGACAATACTTCTCACGCCTCATAACTATTTGGAGTGGAAGCCAAAAATTCTACGTCAGTGTAGATGTAGATGCTTGTATCAAATAACTATGGCAATGGAAGTAGAGCTTGATTCCACTAATGAGAAAAATGACTTTTTCAATAGAAAATATATGGCCATGGGATCTATATGCTTGTCTGTTTCTCCTTAAATTCTCCACCAAGTATATGATGTATCTAAAGACTCAAATCCAAATAAACTATGGACCATATTGGAGGTTCTATTCAAGAATAAAGAATATTGTGATGATTTCATGCAGGAGGTTGAACAGCTAGAGACATAAGAGAAGCCATTAGAAGATCAAGCATTTTATTCTGAAGAGTCTTCTACACAAGTATATGCATGAATTTGTATTCCATTAATTACAGATGATGTCTACTCCATTTCATATTTGTTTTTTGAATTTCATGTAGAATATATATTACATTCATCTTAGGAATCACATGCAGACACTTTTCTATGTGCCATGCATGCATATCAGGATCAACATGCATGCATCTCATAAGACAAAAAGGGAACTGCGCACATCAGATTCAATTCTGATATTTTTTGATAAAAATTTGCAGAAACAAAAATTGGATATTTGAATTACTCTCGGAAAAATATCCAATTTCAAAAAAACAAATATTTGAAATGGAGATCGAGAAGTGAATTTATTATCATTTTAAAATCAACAAAATTTCAACATTTTTCCATAAACGACCACATGGTTTTCAAAGTTTCATCCAAACTTTATTTGGATCTTCTTCATTACAAGAAGAAAAAGTGGATATGTGCGGACATCTCAATGGTGCATCTACTTCTTCAGATCCATGCAAACATCTACATATTCAACAAAATATTCAACCAGCACAAACTTGCCCAGTTGCGAGGTCTTCTTGGACTGAAGGATAAGGTTGCTTAGCAACTACTTTTTGTTCCTTCTCATGTTTTTATACATTGTAATTTGAGGGGGGAGGGGGTTTTCCCATGAGGTTTTCCCTCTTTCCTTGTTTTTTCAGTGTCTCATTCTTATATTCATTATACAATGGGTACCTAACATGGCCTTGGTTGTCAGGACCCAGTCATCATGTACACCCTAGTAGTGTCCAAGGGCGGTGTTGGAGATATTACACACTCACCTATAATTATCTTCCTAAGTTTTAGAGTCCAATGTTGAGAACTCTTCCTTAGATGAGAATATTTTCTATAGATAATATTCCCCTACAAAATAGGATGTTCCTCTTCACTTTACAGTCAATTACACTCAGTTACACTTATTTAGACTAGTGTAATTCATGACTCAGTTAATTGATGATTGCATGGATCATTTAACTAGGAGAAGGTGGCAGTTCACTCCAATGTATGTTAGTGAGTGTTTAGATCTCTCTAGATCACTACTATGACACATGAGTTACTCATGTAGGCTATATATATTGTAATTCATTCACTTTTTGAGTGTGGAATACAGTTAATGATAATTCTTCCATTCTTTCTCTCCTGCTTCTCTTTTCTCATATTTTATTTGTAACTGTGTATGTCAATTCCTAGATAGATCTATTTTGTGCAGGTTCAATACATTTTTAGGGTCAAACATTGGTCAAAATTGCTCAGGATCCTTGGAGGGTAACCCATAGTTCTTTCGTGCAAGAACTTTCACCAAGGCATAAGTCTGTTAAGTAGGTCACCAACGCAATTGGTCCACCCGATCTACCCCAACCCTTTTTACATTTCTCTCACGATGTTGGATTTCATCACCAACCAGTGCATTCACTATGAAAAGTTTTGTTTGCATGGTTTGCTTCCTAGTTTGTTAGCTGCATGTTTTTGGTTTTCTATAGTGGGATTTAACTTTTATACCATTTCTACCATGGTTGGCGATGAGATTTGTCACTCATGTAGCATGTAGGGATTTCCTCCCAAATATTATCAACCGATACCTCCCCATTCACTATAAGATACTTCTTGTGGACATATTATTGATGAGTAAAATTACTCTCATGGTGGGAGTGTTTCTACTCCTTTTATTGAATGTTCTAAGGGTGTTATCACAAGTGTTCAGGAAGTTTTTATCCATCCTACAAACCCACCATTAACTAATCCCCTTGGTCTACTTTTAGTCTGAGTAAATTCTTTAGGATAAATTGTAAATGAAGATTACCCTAGATTACCATGAAGGTGTTAATATTATGGTAGCTGCGGGAGGTATTTACCCCCATGTGTGAACCTGACGAGAATAGAAGACTCCCGAAAGCAAGAGAAACCCTAATGAGTTGGCTAATAACCCTAGAAGCCTTGTTGGCTCAAGAAGAAAATTTATATTAGGCTATTAGCCTTCAAGAGAAGAAGTCGGCCAGAATTAATAATAATATACTGAATAGACACATAGCCTGAAGGACAAGTCGGCCCTAGAAAACTGGTAGGATTACTATAAATACAGGGCACCAGTTCTCATTTGACAGCATCTCAGAATTGCAGTTTTCCCAGTTGGTGCGCACTACAGTTGCAGTCTGGTGCGCAGGTTTGGAGGAGGGTTGTAGTTGCAGCTACAGCAACAGCTAGTTTCAGTATTGACTTGGATATCTCTTAGCTAGGTTTTGGGACTATCTGATTGGATTTTGTGTTGTGTTATCATTGGGGATTGATGTGCTACTCTTTATTTGGCTATCTAGCCTAGGGTTTGTTGCCGGAGGAATTCTCAGTCAAGGTTAAGGTGCTCAGAGGGAGGCTTCGGCCTATGGTTGGGTGACGAAGGTATCGTCAATGGTAAAACGAGCACACCATATTCTATATTCTAACATGTTATGGGCCCACACCCCTTCAGTCAGCCTAAAACATTGGAAGGAAACATAGCCGCTAGATATTGAGCTCGTTGAGGAACTGTCGCTAGGGTTACTAGCAGGAGCAGTTTTCAAAAGCACTACAGCTAGGGTTACTAGTAGAAGAAGTTGTAGAAACCCTAAAACCTCTTATCAAGGCACCTTAAGTGACGAGATTGACCTAATCTCTGGATAGATCAGTACACCCTAGCCCATCGCATCTCCTGGTACTCTTAGAAGGCCAAGACTTGAAGTTTGGATTTCTAGTCAAATCTAGGGTTTGACCAAGTCAAGAAAGCCATGATGAACTCTATGAAGTTTGAGAACAATCTAGATGGAGCCTCTAACTTCAGAGCATGGAAGACAAGGATTGACCTCATCCTTGCAAAGAATAAAGTGTTGGATATTGTGAAAGGAAAGATCGTGAAGCCAGAGTTTAAATAAGGAGAAGAGAAGGAACCGCAGAACGTTGCAGCTATGGAGAAGTTCAAAGACGTTGACA
>JZKD02S1591881.1:0-10198 GCA_000966675.3 Picea glauca
GAGAAAATCGCGGTTTAAATTGCGGGACCACAGTTCGAAATTAAAACCCGCACAACTTCGGCCCCCCGCAATCTCTCTCGGCCATTGATCTCAAGAAATCATGATCCACGATACTTCAGACTCGATCAGATACTTTTCTATTTTACAGGGGTGCGAGAAAGTGGTTTGAGGCAACCCGGTTTTCATTCCGCAATGCACCTGGTGACACCACGTACTCCAGAGAGAAAACTGTGATTTAAATTGTGGGACCACTCTTCAAAATTAAACCTCGTGTAGCTTCGTCCCCTGCAATCTCTCTCGGTCGTTGATGTTGTTGCAATCTACGATCTGGGTAACCCTGTTATTTTAGAGCCACGCTAAATTTTATCCGTCTGCCAACTCCATAATCATTTTAACCATGTTTAGAGATGGCGACAATTTGGCATTTGGGAGATTTTAATGCTAAGTAGGAATACCTCCCGGAGGATGATCTCTCCAATCTAACATGGTGACCTAACGTCATTGTGTTGACGTGTCATGGAAAGAAGGGTGACACGTGTCACGTGGAAATGGGTGAATGACGCAACCAAATGACCAGAAATGAGTGCCACATGTCATGACTGATGAGTGTGCCATGTGTCTCAACCGATGGTTGCCACATGCTTCGGCACTTCAGGCTTCGGGAGTTTTGGATTGTGGAGCATGAAGTTCTCTCGGAGTGATGTGGCAGCCTGACATCATATGATGTCACAGCTGTTGATGTGTCACAAAAGGGGAGTGATACATGTAACTCGAAAATGATCAGATGATATGCCCAAAGGTGTCTGAACTAAGTGCCACATGCCAGCACCCGATGGATTCTACATGTCTCTAACGGATGAGCACCAGGCATCTGAACTGAGGAGTGCCAAATGTCTTTGGCATTTCAGCATTTTCGGCGTTTCGGCGTTCAGGAGTTTATGTTTGCTTTGAATTGAAAAATCCCGAAGTGGTACGGGCTAGGAGTGACGTGGCGGTCTGACGACATTTCGACATTTCAACACTACGGCGTTTTGGCACTTTGGTGCTTCTGTCTGGTCATTAAGCCTTGCATGATTTTGAAACTCCAAATGCGCAAGAGTCGTTAATCTGAACTGTACATGGGATCTCCACCATTGAAAATTGAGCCTATCTGTTTGCTTGTATTTCAAGCCCGAAATGGACTTCTCTCAATGCTTCATTTTTGCTCATGGTTGTTCCATGTACATACAACATACTTGATTGACCTTTCGTAAGCTCAATTAATGGAAAACAATATGACAAGTAATTCAAACCAAATCACGATATGTGTTTACCCTTCAAGAAAAAAATAAAAACTTTGTGCAAAGAATCAGTCAAGCAAGACAATAAGGAAAACCAAGTCATTGAACAAATGGGAAACTGACTTGACCAACTTTAAGAGGAAATATTTCTACGAAGGTATGCAGAAAAGAGAGAGACGGGGCAGGGGTGCAGACTTAGGTATTAACATGGAGAACATGACTATTTTTTATGATTAGTTGAGTGAAGAATTTAGGTGATGGGAACTTGACGGAGCTGGTGAAAATGTTTTAAAATCTGAGTGGAAAGTTAACACAAGGACAAGATGATTTGGAAAAATTAATACAAATTAGCATGTGATAACACTCCTTTTACCCTAAAATAATATTTGTTCTTTTATATCCACTACTATCTCTAAGGAACACAATAAAATAACATTTTTGACAACTTCATTACTAAAAGTAGCAATAAATTGTTGAGATCCACTTTCTTCTCCAAGAACTCAATAAATTATGCTAGAAAAATAATACCATAATTCTCTCACATAACTAACTCCATGAGAAAAGTCAATAATAATAAAATAAAGGAGTTGGTTATGCAACAACCTCCATTAAGATATCCAAGGTGAAACATCCTATTAGTGGTGCATAAAAATGTGTGCCATGTGAACTCAAGAGCTAGGGCGTTCTCCACCATGGGAATACATTAATAATGATCTCCCCAAGTAACCAAAGTTGTCAAGAAATAATGGTGGGGTGCTCCTCAAAATGAGTGGTCAAAATCCGGAAAGAATTTTCTGACAGAAGATTTGGAAAACATTGTAACTCCATTTTTTGTTGGAATTTCTATCATGACCACAATCTATAAATATCATGGCCACTATGCATTTAATGGCATTGCTCTGGTGGAAATTTGGGAAATTGTTTGAATGATAACTTCTCATGAAGCTAGGACATCCTCAAAATATGCAATGAAACCCAAGATCTAGGATTTGGAACCTCCTAAATCTCCTCCAATGTGGGACATGTGGCTCTCCAAAGTGAAACATCCTCCTTAAACATAGATATAAGTGCAATAAGGATCCAATAAATATGGATGTCCTCAATAATAAGCATAGACATAAGTGCAAGCAACATCCACAAGTCTATGTCCTCCTTTATCTAAGGCATAAAACCATGAAACCTCCTCCTAAGGTGAGACATCCCATCAATAAACTAGAAAATATGTGCAATGTAATCTGCAATGATGGAAGTCTCCTCAAAGTATGGTTTGAATCACGTCAAACATCCAATGATAACACATGTGATACCTCCAAGAGAAACATCCCATCAAATAAGGCATAAAAGAAAACAAAGTGGCCTCAAATGGTGGAAGTCTTCCTCAAATCAAGTGTTAAACAGGTGGATCCATGAAATAAGTATCAAATCTATGAAGAGCATATCTAAAATGCCATCAATGCTTAACTAAACATTCCATAAAGAAATGGGGCAGCCCCTCATCAACCAATAATCAATACCATCCCTCAACCGTGTGAAATATACTCGTCCAAAGTTGGGAAGTCTTCAACCATAAAGCATGAGAAGGTGTGCAAGGTGATAAATCCATACAAGTATGTGTGAAATCACCCGAGTGGTGTGCCAACTCATAAAGAAAGGGGAGCGACCTCACCATTCAATCCTCAAAGTGATGTCAAGTATGTATATGCCTCCACATATGTGCCATCAAGAGTGAAACTGTAACATCTCGCATCATCCACTCAGCCAAAGAAGTAAAGAGATTAAGATGATGAACATTAAATGATGAAACATGTTGTAACATAAATTATATTTAATCTAATTAGTCTTAAACAATAATTTTACTATTTGACAAAATTTTAAACTTAGAGCTAGCTAGGTAACCCAAGTTATACACAACCAATTAAACATTTTCTCATTCTTCATCAAGCAATAGCCATAAGAGATTTGACGTTTGAAAAGGATCATAAAGTCGCTAGTTAAAATAACCACAATTCTAAAGCAACAACCCTTGAAAACGACAATACATAATGAGTGATTACAACGTATATTACTACAACGTAATGAGTGATTACAACGTAATTATACCCATAAATACAACGTATTCTCATTATTCACAAATTATATTTAATAAAATCATTAAGTGATAACCCTTACCCTTATATATTACTAAAATCAATCAAAACATTATCCTACTAAAGATCGAGAATCTTAAATAAGGACTTTACTTAACCTCCATCATTTTTTTTTCTTTACTTTAATTAAATTTGACTAACTCAACTATAGTGGGGACGTGAATATGCAAGGGATTAAGATTAATCAAACTAAAATTAACCATCGCAATCATGGCTGAGACACGGGGTCCGCAGCCCTCAACTAGTCATGTTTTCAAAAGAATAAAATCTAAGAGGAAAAAGGTTCATAGATTCAAATAAAGAACATATTTTTCTTGAGTATATTTTTGAAGTTGTAATACCAACAATGAATAATCTACCTCCGTAATCATGCACAATATTACATAAATCGACATCAAGTAGTACTAAATTTCATTTGGGCCTCTTCTGTTTCATTTAATTTCTTGATTAACAGAAGATAAGAATTTATAGAGGAGCACTTGAATTGAATAATCTGTGGCGCAACAATTTAAAATGTGATATATACATAAACAATTATCTAGCAATATATTGATCTTCGAATGACTAAATTTCGTTCCTCCATCAATATTCTATTGAAATCATTCTACAGAATCTACTACATTCACAGTGAAAATATCCACCATATTTTAAAAATCTATTTAACAATGAAGATTAAAAATATTGAATTATAAATACCATAACCAAGATTTGGATATAGAAGTTGATCAACAACCTGAACTTGCACATGTCCTTGCTTCCGCCTTCTAATCCAAGGACTTCACCGGTACCTCCCAGTGAATGTTAGGGGTACTTTTATTTCCCCTTAGCCCCCAAGTCACAAAGGGGCCACACACAAGGAACTAGAAACCAATAGAACCAAACTTGTGTTGCAAGGAAGAGCTTCCACTCTTTACCAAGTTTGGAACTCAACTCTCAACAAGTAAACTAGTTCAGAAAAATTTTGGCAGCATAACAATACTTCCAAAACTGAGATCCATACCCCTTTCTCTCCAATTCTTTTATAGAAAAATTTCCAATAACACATGTTCTCATGCACAAATAATTTAATTAAAGGATTATTCACCCACTACATGTGTCACACTCTCCCCAAGTTGCACATGTTAATTCCTTTTTTATTTTATTTATTTGTGCATTTTTCTTCACATTCCCCAATGTGCTTCTATTTTTTCTCTTAGTTCCGCAATCCCTCATTTAATTTGTGTCCCCTAACTAGATTTTAGATTGACTCAAGATGCTACTCTATGTGAAGCACCTATTCTCTCATGTTTTTATTTTCTTTTATTTAAAATCCATTTTTAATATTTTAATGCACAAATGTGCATTTACCCAATTTATTCTTATTTCCTCTCTCTCAACTTATTAGTCTAAATCTTTTTATTCCCTTTTTATGTTTTAAATTAGTGAAGCATCTTAGACTTAGACTCTTGTTAGATTTCTTAGTTTATAATTTGATAATTAATTAAATAAGTTGTTCTAATAAGGTCTAAACATTTTTATTATGTTTTCTAGGCCATCTAGATTTATATTGACTCTCCATTTAATTACGCGAGATGCCCTTCAAAACGCACCTTCATGTTCCAAGGGTGCCACTCGCCTTTGACTAGTTTGGAAGTTTGTTTGACACTTGGAGTCAACACTCCACTCAGTCAACCTTGTGAGAGACTAAGTTTTTTCTAAGGAATAAATATTTTGCCTTGTTGGCCCTTGGTTATGGAAGGTTGTGAATATTAAGGAAAGAAGCGTGAAGTGTGAACTGCATAGAAGACAATTTGACTGAGATCGGGTCGAAGTGACCAAAAGAACCGAAAAGACTGAGCAAAGTAAGAGAAAACAATTTGTTGGATGGGGAAAGCGAGGAAGACAGATCAGGAAGGAAGATGGATTGTGGACAACTCAGCAAGCAAAAAAATCCACCAATAGATGATTTGGAGCACCTCGCAAGAAACAAGAACATACATGTTGGTGAAGCCCTGAAAACGCGGGTCAAGTTGACCTAGGGTTTTAGACACCTAGGGTTTTGGTATTTAGAGTTTTGACACCTAGGTTTCGGCCTAAGGATGTTCGAGAGTCATTGTAATGTATAAATAAAGGTCAAGAGGACTTGGTGTGAATCGAAGAGATTATGTATGATGAGTGATTGTTGTTATTGGTGAGAGAGAAGTATTGTGTGGTGAGGGAAGTCTATGTTGTAAGATCTTCAGTTGGGTGTGAAGATCAACCCTACAGCTAGGAGGGGAGAGAGGAGAAGGGAACAAAAGAGAGAGATATGAAAGCTAAGTGCAGATAGAACTGTATGCTTTCATATAATATATTATAAAGTGCAGTTCTGTGTACGTAGCCCTAGGGAGAGGGTGAACCACGTATATCATGTGCTATGTGTGATTGATGTTGTTTTCTTTTGATCTTTGATATACTGTTAATGCAATATTGTGTTAGATCTGAGATATAGTTCACGTAGTAGGCTTAAGAAAGATAAAGAATAACTAGATCTGTGTGAGTGTGTTTCCCTGGATCCTCTTTGTATTTCCTCTGGTTGTAAACACATGTGTCCTACAACCCCCCTATAGCTACTTCGGGTGAGACTGCATCTGCTTTGTAGGTGTTGCTGTAAGGGCTAGTAGTTAGGGCTTGTTGGTGTGTTGTTAGAACCGAACCCTGAGTCTGCCCCTGTGCCAACAAATGGTTCTGTTGTCGGGACCAGGATCTTCTTGAGGCAATGTCAAGGTGGTTTCCATCGAAGACAAAGATTCAGAAATGGATAGAAGAACAAGAGAAGGACTTCGTTGAAGCTCAAAATAAGAATCCTAATCTTAGTACAGAGGATTGGTTGGGAAGATATATTTTTACTGATATACACGAGATTTTCTTTGGAGGAATTCATAAGGAGATATACGAGTGGCTAGCCAAATTAGCAGATACCCAGTTTGAGATTAGACTCAGACTACCTATGGGTTGGACGTTGACGCTGATAAACAAGGTTGAGAGAGTTGATAACGTTGTGTCAAGAGAAGTAGATCATTGGTTTGATAGTACCATTGGAGGGTATATCACTGCATTTTCTATTGATAGAGTAGAATCATATAGCCAAGAAGAGAGATATTTCTTTAAGGCATTGAGAGGAAAATTTTTACATTTCTTGAAGTTGAAGATCAAGATGTTATTGCATGAGAAGAACATCCTGAAGATACAGTAGTGGGTCAGATTGAAAAATCTAATGTTCAAGAATTTAGACAACGACATCGACACAGAGGTCGGACACACGCACAGTGGGATAAATTCCAGAGAAGTTCCTCTGGTGGACTTGTTTGAGCAGAATCACGAACCACCAGCACAGAAAGAAGGGTTCTACAGTGGAGAAGAAGAAGAGATACTAAACGAGGAACATTCAGAGTTCGCTAGGGAAGAAGAAGGGAAGGCTAAAGAACCTCATTGAGGAGAGTCAAAAACTTTAGGAACTACGCAGACTATTGAAGTAAGTACCGTTACACCTCCTGTTGTTTTAACAACATTAAATAACTAGAGTAACCTAAGTTATCAGAACACTTAGAGCACTGGTACAAGAGGTTCAATGCATACTTAGTTAGGTACCCTAGGAAGATCTATGGCAGATGAAATGAGGTTACCCACCTTTAGGGGATATGGATCTGAAGATCTTGATCAACATTGGTTCCTATGCGAAGTTGTATGGATTATTAAGAATGTCACTGACGAAGATATTAAGAGAGCTCAGTTTAGTACTACCCTAAGAGACCGTGTACTGAGCTGGTACATGAAGTTTGTTCAAGGAGTTGTCCAACTGAAACCACTAAACAAGATCAAGACTGCGTTGATTGCAGAATTCAAGAAACCCAAGTCAGATTTGCAGTGCATCACAGAGTTGAAAGAAATCAAGTAGAATTAGTGGAACCTTTTTGGGAGTTTGATCAGTGATTTAAGACCCTAATAGGTCATTTGATTTTTCAAATTCTGAACGAACGGAATAAATAATGGTTCACTGCTTCCCTCTTACCACACATCAGATTCCCTCTGATGCAACAGAAGATTACTTCACTAGGTGAGGCACTGGAGATTTCCATGAAACTAGAATCAACCCCTATGGGACAGTCTAGTTCAGGTATGAGTCAAATTTTGAGTCAGCGAACTAGCTTATCACCGCAGGTCGAAGATATGAAAAGGGAAAAGGGAAAAGATAAAAGAGAAGATATTTGGTGTATTATATGCAAATTAGAAGGTCATGATAAGGAGCATTTTCCTCTATTCCATGAGTACTTGTCTTTAGGAGCCCTGAGCCATTTGAAGCAGGTTACTCTACCTTAGTGCAAGGTATGTATAAATAGACATTGCCCTAGAGAATGCTATTACATGAAAAAATATGTCCAAACACCTACCAACCTTTACTGCACATTCTGTAAATCTGTGGGGCATGATGAGAAATATTGTAGGGCTTATGACCTCTTACATGAAATATCGAGAGACACATACAGAATTCAAGGCGAAGTACAGCAAGAAGGAAATACTATGCAATTTAACTCCCCTTGAAGAGGAAACTTCAACCCTCGTGGTGGATTCATAGGAAGAGGAGGAGGCATGGGACGAGGTCGAGGACAGATCATTTGTTATAATAGTACACAGCCAGGTCACTTGGCAAGGGACTGTCAGAACTCTTGTACCACTTACAGTTACTACAACTCATTTGAACATGTTATAGAAGATTGTCCTACATTGTTATCCAAACTTCAGGAAAGACGAGAAGGGAACCAACAAGTACAACTAATCTCAGCAGAACCTCGTGAAGTGGATCCTAGAGGTGTTGTTATCACTAGAGGAGGTGCTACTACATGTGAAGACATGGTGACTCTAGGGAAGATTACAGAAGAATCAGGAGTTAGAAGAGCTGAGGAAAAAACACTGGAGTTTGATCCAAAGAAAGAGAAGCAAAATTTTGAAGAGGCAAGAAACGAGTTTGGAAGAGATCAGGCTTCTTCATCAAATGCACAACCAGAAGTGAGAGAATGTGGAATGCCCCTGTCCATTGATCAGTTTGCTTTTCCCAGAGAAGGAAAAGAGGTAAGCAGACTTATGGAATTCTTATGTACTTGAATTAGTTTGATTAAGGATGAAAAAGCCATACAAGAATTACAAAATTTGATCAAACAGTATGAGATAGGAAGGGTATACCCTCTACTGAATAAAGCAATACATCAACTATCCAAAAAGAGAAGGACAAATAAGTAACTACACCTTAAAGCCCAAACTGGAGATTATGATATAGATTATGTGGTCCTCGACTTAGGGTTGGAGGTCAATGTTATGACAAAACAGACTTGGGCACTGATGGGAAAACCTAAATTGATCTATTCCCCTATCAGTCTAAGGATGGATAATCAACATGAAGTAAGCCACTTTGGTAGGTTGGAACATGTCTCTATGGACATCGACGAGGTAAGAACATTTGTGGACTTCGAGGTGATTGAGATAGTTGATGATAGTTGTCCTTATCCTATGTTGTTAGGAATTGATTGGGATTTCAACAATTCCACTATTGTTGACTTAAAGAAAATAAGAATGACATTTGAAGGTGATGGCCTTAGGGCCATTGCACCTTTGTATCCTGATGAAGGTCGAAGATACACAGAACCTATCAGAGAAGAATACCGCGCATATGAGCGAGAGAATATATATAAATTGATGGCAAGACAACATGATTACATTAACCCTACAGCTGATGGGAATTTAAGCTGGCAAAGTGACAGTGCATGCTCATCGGACTCAGAAGAAGCACTGGAGAACTGGTAGAACAAATTGTATGAATTTTTTATGTAGAGATGTGCCAAATTGACCAGAGAAGTTCATTGGATCGACACAATGGTAAGTAACTTTCCCACCTTTGATGGTTTGAATCACTTAGAAACTTTCTTACTGGAATTTGAAGAAGTTGTACCAGTACAACAGAGATTTTTGGCACTGGACGAGGCTTTGAAAACTCCTCCAACAAGATGCTGGGGGACACATAAAAAGAACATTACGGACTGGATACGATGTCACACTTTGATGACAATGCGATTTGCAGACAACATTGAAGGATGTGAAGTTATATACACGGGTGAAATTTGTCCGAAGGACCATGTGCGAGGTTGTGAGGAGGCATGGAGAAGCATTCCTCAAGAACAGTGGGTGCATAAATTCATCAATAATCTAGACACAATGCCTATCAATTGGTATCTTCAAGAAGAATTGCACCTCACCACTTCAGATTGGTACGGTATGAATCATAAATTTATAGCTACATTTTCATTTGAAAGCCAGTACCCTTCAGTAGATCAATCTCTACAAGTTGTTAGACAGAAATTCTTTTAGCAGGAACCTAGCCTCCCTATGGAGAAAGAAGAGGATGAATGGATTGCACCTCTTCAGAAACTGCAAGGATGTTACAATATCAATGTCGATGAAGACGATGATCCTAGGAATGTGAACATCGTGAAAATAGAAGGACAGAGAGACGTAGAAGTACCAAGAGTCGAACTACCTTTCATTGGATAGCTAATCAAAATCAAGAAATTTAATATTGGAACAGAGCAAGCACCTAATCTTTCTAATGTTGGGGATTATAGGGATGATGCCACCATTGATAAGATCACAGAATTACTGTGTGAATATCAGGACTTGTTCCCAACTAAGTTCATTGATATGAAGGGCATAAAAGGACCCATGGGAGAGATGAATATCCCCTTGAAACCAGATGCAAGGCCA
>JZKD02S1591883.1:0-10198 GCA_000966675.3 Picea glauca
CTTTCTCTTGAAGAATATAGCAAAGGATTTGGTTGGGTTTTTCTCCCTTGTTGAGAAGGGTTTCCCAGGATATATCTTGTGTTCTTGTGCATGGTGTTTCTTCTTGTGATCTTGGATGCTGCAACATTCTTGTTTATGGTTAAGACATGATGAAATTGAAATGAACTACATGCTTAACCTAGCTTAAAGAAAATCAACAGGACCGACGAGGAATCAATACACCATGAAACTTTTAAACCCAATATGCATCCTCTGTTTTCTTGAAACTCAACATAAACCATCCTTTTGCTAGGGTTTGAATCGATGGTAGCTGGTCCAAGGAACTTGACTAGGAGCTTGCAACCCATTCCCTAAGGGTGTTGATTCCAAAGTGACACTCGTTCACATGGCCTACCCCAGTCCTATCCGCCATCTCCAATACTTGAGGCATCATAATTGCGTCCCCCAAAGCCAGTTTTAATGTGTGACCGACCGACTTTATGCCGGAACGTTTTCTTCGTTTGGATGGGAGAAGCTTTTTCCCATCCCCTGGGGCCTCATTAATCGATAATGTGCCCCAATTTGATTGGCTTGCGACCGGATGGAATATCCCTTGAACCAATTCCTCCGCACTAGGAAGCTGGGCTGTTGACAAATAGGGAGAAACGATGAAATCTGCAGGGCTTAGAGAGGAGCTCTTACCTGAGTCTATACCAGACGTCGGCCGGGCCAAAACAATTGCAGTGGCGTTATCATGTGTATTCCAAGCAATGTGTGGGGGATTAGCTCAACTTAAGTTGCCCTCATTGAAGCTAGAAACCCTAGGAAGCTTTGTAAAAATAGGGTTTAAGGGAAATGAACCTTCAAACGACTNCAATACACCATGAAACTTTTAAACCCAATATGCATCCTCTGTTTTCTTGAAACTCAACATAAACCATCCTTTTGCTAGGGTTTGAATCGATGGTAGCTGGTCCAAGGAACTTGACCAGGAGCTTGCAACCCATTCCCTAAGGGTGTTGATTCCAAAGTGACACTCATTCACACGGCCTCCCGCAGTCCTATCCGCCATCTCCAATACTTGAGGCATCATAATGTCGTCCCCCAAAGCCAGTTTTAATGCGTGACCGACTGACTTTATGCAGGAACGTTTTTTCCGTTTGGATGGGAGAAGCTTTTTCCCATCCCCTGGGGCCTCATTAATTGATAATGTGGCCCAATTTGATTGGCTTGCGACCGGATGGAATGTCCCTTGAACCAATTCCTCTGCACTAGGAAGCTGGGCCGCTGACAAATAGGGAGAAACGATGAAATCTGCCGGGCTTAGAGAGGAGCTCTTACCTGAGTCTATACCAGACGTCGGCCGGGCCAAAACAATTGCAGTGGCGTTATCATGTGTATTCCAACCAATGTGTGGGGGATTAGCTCAACTTAAGTTGCCCTCATTGAAGCTAGAAACCCTAGGAAGCTTTGTAAAAATAGGGTTTAAGGGAAACGAACCTTCAAACGACTCGACTGGCACATACTCCGCCTTCGCGTTCCATTTTGTAATCCTTGACCCATAGGGCAAAACCTCTGATAGATTCCCAAGGGGAGAAAGGAGGAACGAGACCAAAGGAATAGTCTTGGACTCCACCCCAAGCCTTGGACCAAAAGATGTCTGATCAAGTAAAGGAGAGGGAAACCCGCTTGCAAGATTGGTTCTAGCCTCGGAGTGAGGAACGGTAGGGGAACCGGCATCCCTAACTTACCTCATATCTACAGCAGCGGGCCTTGATACTGGGTAGGTCTCGAAGGAGTGGACAGCTGGCAGCGACCAGATTAGTTGCTCATCCAAGTGGTCCCAGGAGTAGTCCAAGGCCTCCTCCCTGCCCATGTGTGCCCAAAAAGTCCATGTTCTGCCGGAATCAGACACACGAAAACTGTCCAAGGGGAGAACTAACTTCAGAGGGGAAGAGACTTTACCTGCCAGGTGTAAACTGTGACAGACCGCAGAGACTTGCGGCTAGGTTATTGCAGATCCCATCCCCACCTCCCTATTCTTGTATCACCTCGTGAATTTTTCAAAATTTATGCTCAAAACATGCACTTCTATTACTGAGATAAATATGGAAAACTATGTTGATTCCATTGTATCTCTTGTTCAACCTTTTGTGCAATTGCTGTCAATTTGTTGACACACTGAAAAACTTTCAAATAGAATAAACACTCCGAGGACCACATTGTACTGATTTGAAGTTTCAGCAATCTTGGCTTCTGATATTATATTTGTATTGATCAAATTCTCAAGCTTCATCTTTCTGGGTACAGTGTGCAACCAGACAAGTCTTCACTGATATTATGACAATTTTAACACTGGGAAATTTCTGATTCGCAACTTGTGATTGAAAACATTTCACATGTTTTGAAATTTTAGGCAATGAAAACAGTATTTTTTTTTTAACAAGACGGTTTGTATTAGAAAGTTACTGCAGCCTCACCGGACAGCATAATAATACAAAAAGAAAGGATTGTATTTATGTGCCCACAGCCTATGGTTCAGGACTTGTCCAAAAACTTGCATGTTAACTACAGAAAAGGCAATACTATCCTTCACAGTGAATGTCCACAATATTCTACTGGTATAAATTCTGTAAAAGACACCTGAAATAAGACCAACTTTACAAAAGATGATAAGACCTGGATTTAATTAAATACATGTTTGCTGTATGCTTCTTCTTCTTCCACAGGAGAAGGCTGGGGGTCTTGGTCCATGCTATCCATGTCCACATCTCTGGGCATTTGGTGAACAGACTTGTCTTCATTGTTTTCTTGAACACTTGAGCCAAAAGATATACTGAAATTGGAAATAGCTGACTGAGTGCTTCTGTCCAAATTTGCAACCTGTTGATGCAATACATTGCACTCAACCTCTAAATTCTCAATTTGCCTTTTCTGCTGCAACAGAGTCTACATTATAACTGCTAACCCATTGCCATGGTTTTCTTCCAGAGTATGAATTCTTCCTGTAGCAGGGACAATGGAAGTCCTGTTATCTGCAATAAGAGCCTCTTGTCTTCGAATTGCACGTCGAATCTCTGTAATCTCACGCAAAGGGCAATGCTGTGGATGGTCGTGATTTGCAATACATTCCAAGCTCCACAGAGAATTACTCAAAACCCACCAGTTCTAGTCCCTGTTTCCAAAATCCTTTGCCGGCGCTGAGAACCACTCTAATTCCACCACCAAATTGAAACCAGAAAACACAGAGAGGCAGACTGACTGTATAATTAATGAAGCGGCTAACCTCGTCTGCTGCCAAGGTTGAAAAGGGACACCTCCAAGTAAACACTATGCATGAGTGTTGAGATTTGGTAGCTTGGAGGTACTTCTGCATTGGCAGCGCTCAGCGTGCGGAAGTGACCAAACAAATTTTCTCCTAGTGACTTTATAATGTGTTTTTATAAAGTGACTTTATAAAGTGATTTTATAAAGTTGGGTCAATTAATTTTTTAATGTAAAAGTGACTTTATGATGTTTTGAGTCACTTTAATGACTTAAGTGACCTCAACGAATGATTAAGTCGTGACCGTTGATCTCATGAGGGCAAGATCTAATCTTGACCGTCAATCTCATTGGAAGACCAAGGGTTAGGGCAGTTACACTTAAAAATCGATAAAAGACAGTTCATTAGGAGAGGGAGGGAGCACTTTTGAGGAGAGCTTGAGGAAAGGTGAAGGGGCACGAATCCCAAGGAGAGTTTCTTTGCTTGGAGGAAGAGAGTTTCAGCAGCTAGAGTTGGCACGCATCCCTAAGGGGATTAGCATGCTTTTCTAGACAGTTTTCAGCATTAAAGAGGAGGCCGGCTGCCGTACAGCAAGGAGGTCGTACAGTACGGATTGGAGGAGGCCGTACAGCAAGGAGGCAGTACAGTACGGATTGGAGGAGGCCGTACATCATTTATTTGTTGGGTTTTGCAGCCACAACAAGCACAGAAATAGTGGCTGAGTTTTGGCACGGATTTCAAGGTGTTTTACCGCTGCAAATTAATCCGTACAGCAAGGTACAATTCTGTACTTTTTCTGGGCACATATTTCGAGACATATTTCTGCTGATTATGACTGGACAGTCCGTACCTTTGGTCAGGAAATCTGGTTCTGATTTCAAGACTGTGTTATACAAAAATTATGTGAAATTTCTGCTCTGATATGGGTAAAGTACAGCTCATTAAATGCTGATTGTAAACTGCTGATGTACTCAGAATTTTTCCTTAAGTTGAATCAAGAGACATTCTTCTCAAATCTGTCCTATTTTCTGTGTAATTTGGTCAAGTGTTTATGCACAGATTTTTGTGCCAAATGAGGGTTACAACCTGCTGATATATGAGTTATTTCCGCTTCTATTTTATTTCAGAACTAGTCTATTAGTGTTTCTGTTCATAAAGAACAGTTGTATGGCTGTTGTATCTTTATAGGAGGCTGAAATCTAATGTATACTAAGTGTATGTTGAAATGAGATGTATTTCAACAATGAGTTGAGGAGAGATGATTCCTAGACAACGTCCACTTAGAATGAATAGACTCCATTATCACACCTGCCTCAATTAAACCGAATTCAAAGAAGTGCTCGTCCATTAAACCTGAAGTGTGCAGTGGTACAATGGATATAGTGAACTTCAATTTCCATCCTCTTGACTTGAATTTGATGTGCCACTTGGCTTGATTAGTTAGTGGCATGCATAAATTTGGTTTATTTATTCTAAAATATAATCAAGGAATTGGGGTGAAGGATACCCCCCCTTTTAACTTTAGGGTTCCCCTTTCTAGATGAGAGGCTTTGTTGGCTAGATGATCAGCCTTTCGATTCCACTCTCTTAGAAAATGAAAAAACTCTATAGATTCAAAGCAATTGGCCTCTTTTTGGATATGCAGAATGAGTCTTGCTAGATTACTATCGGATGAAGAAGAGCAGCACATGAGTCTGATAATTATTGCGGAGTCTCCAATGGCAATTAATTTCCTTATTCGCCTTAGGTCAAGAATCTTTAGCCCCTGATAGAGAGCTAGTGCCTCTGTGAAGTTTGGGTGAAAATCCTAAAACCATTCACAGAGAACCTAACTAGAGAAAATCACATAAAACTTGCAAGAGAATTGAGAGAGAGATACAATAATGAGAGAAAGAATGAGAAAATCTGTTAATCACAACATAATAAATGAGTAATACACATGCTAATATATAATCCAAGAGAAACAATGCGCCAATCTCATGGAGTACATGCACCATAGGAGTGGTCTAGACTCTAAAGGAGATCTAGAGTCTAGACACCAACTCACTGTAATGGGAGTCAACTACTAGCTAGTCTAAGTTAACTGTTTAAGAGGAAACAATTTAATTGAGTGACAAGTGTGGAGACCAAGAATAGCACATTCATGCAAAGGAAGTGCACCCTCATGCCCTAAAATTTGGGAAATAGATGCATGAGTGGTCTTCCACTAGTTAATTGANTCTAATTCCACCACCAAATTGAAACCAGAAAACACAGAGAGGCAGACTGACTGTATAATTAATGAGGCGGCTAACCTCGTCTGCTGCCAGGGTTGAGAAGGGACACCTCTAAGTAAACACTATGCATGAGTGTTGAGATTTGGTAGCTTGGAGGTACTTCTGCATTGGCAGTGCTCAGCATGCGGAAGTGACCAAACAAATTTTCTCCTAGTGACTTTATAATGTGTTTTTATAAAGTGATTTTATAAAGTTGGGTCAATTAATTTTTTAATGTAAAAGTGACTTTATGATGTTTTGAGTCACTTTAATGACTTAAGTGACCTCAACGAATGATTAAGTTGTGACCATTGATCTCATGAGGGCAAGATCTAATCTTGATCATCAATCTCATTGGAAGACCAAGGGTTAGGGCAGTTACACTTAAAAATCGATAAAAGACAGTTCATTAGGAGAGGGAGGGCGCACTTTTGAGGAGAGCTTGAGGGAAGGTGAAGGGGCACGAATCCCAAGGAGAGTTTCTTTGCTTGGAGGAAGAGAGTTTCAGCAGCTAGAGTTGGCACGCATCCCTAAGGGGATTAGCATGCTTTTCTAGACAGTTTTCAGCATTAAAGAGAAATCTGGCTGCCGTACAGC
The DNA here is from genome assembly GCA_000966675.3 of Picea glauca. NCBI lineage: Eukaryota > Viridiplantae > Streptophyta > Pinopsida > Pinales > Pinaceae > Picea > Picea glauca. The sequence goes on from JZKD02S1591883.1 coordinate 6,097, forward strand.
AAGGAGGTCGTACAGTACGGATTGGAGGAGGCCGTACAGCAAGGAGGCAGTACAGTACGGATTGGAGGAGACCGTACATCATTTATTTGTTGGGTTTTGCAGCCACAACAAGCACAGAAATCGTGGCTGAGTTTTGGCATGGATTTCAAGGTGTTTTACCGCTGCAAATTAATCCGTACAGCAAGGTACAATTCTGTACTTTTTTTGGGCACATATTTTGAGACATATTTCTGCTGATTATGACTGGACAGTCTGTACCTTTGGTCAGGAAATCTGGTTCTGATTTCAAGACTGTGTTATACAAAAATTATGTGAAATTTCTGCTCTGATATGGTTAAAGTACAGCTCATTAAATGCTGATTGTAAACTGCTGATGTACTCAGAATTTTTCCTTAAGCTGAATCAAGAGACATTCTTCTCAAATCTGTCCTATTTTCTGTGTAATTTCTTCAAGTGTTTATGCACAGATTTTTGTGCCAAATGAGGGTTACAACCTGCTGATATATGAGTTATTTCCGCTGCTATTTTATTTCAGAACTAGTCTATTAGTGTTTCTGTTCATAAAGAACAGTTGTATGGCTGTTGTATCTTTATAGGAGGCTGAAATCTAATGTATACTAAGTGTATGTTGAAATGAGATGTATTTCAACAATGAGTTGAGGAGAGATGATTCCTAGACAACGTCCACTTAGAATGAATAGACTCCATTATCACACCTGCCTCAATTAAACCGAATTCAAAGAAGTGCTCGTCCATTAAACCTGAAGTGTGCAGTGGTACAATGGATATAGTGAACTTCAATTTCCATCCTCTTGACTTGAATTTGATGTGCCACTTGGCTTGATTAGTTAGTGGCATGCATAAATTTGGTTTATTTATTCTAAAATATAATCAAGGAATTGGGGTGAAGGATACCCCCCCTTTTAACTTTAGGGTTCCCCTTTCTAGATGAGAGGCTTTGTTGGCTAGATGATCAGCCTTTCGATTCCACTCTCTTAGAAAATGAAAAAACTCTATAGATTCAAAGCAATTGGCCTCTTTTTGGATATGCAGAATGAGTCTTGCTAGATTACTATCGGATGAAGAAGAGCAGCACATGAGTCTGATAATTATTGCGGAGTCTCCAATGGCAATTAATTTCCTTATTCGCCTTAGGTCAAGAATCTTTAGCCCCTGATAGAGAGCTAGTGCCTCTGTGAAGTTTGGGTGAAAATCCTAAAACCATTCACAGAGAACCTAACTAGAGAAAATCACATAAAACTTGCAAGAGAATTGAGAGAGAGATACAATAATGAGAGAAAGAATGAGAAAATCTGTTAATCACAACATAATAAATGAGTAATACACATGCTAATATATAATCCAAGAGAAACAATGCGCCAATCTCATGGAGTACATGCACCATAGGAGTGGTCTAGACTCTAAAGGAGATCTAGAGTCTAGACACCAACTCACTGTAATGGGAGTCAACTACTAGCTAGTCTAAGTTAACTGTTTAAGAGGAAACAATTTAATTGAGTGACAAGTGTGGAGACCAAGAATAGCACATTCATGCAAAGGAAGTGCACCCTCATGCCCTAAAATTTGGGAAATAGATGCATGAGTGGTCTTCCACTAGTTAATTGAAGTCAACTGAGTCTGAATTGAAGTCCTAACTGAAGTGATAATGCGCCCTATTTTATAGGAATCACCCTATTTTGTAGGGCGAATATTATTTTCAGCTAAAACTTAGGAAAAGTGAGTGTGTAAGTGTGTAATATCTCCAACACCCCCTTTGAACACTAGTAGGGTGTAATGAAGAATGTGTCCCGGCTACAAGGCCATATTAAGTACCCATTTTACAATGCATCTACATGAATGAACTCTGTAAAAGCGAGGAAAGAGGGAAAACCTCATGGGAACCCCCCCCCTTCAATCCAAGGAGACCTTGCAAATGTGCAAGCTTATGCTCGGTGAAGATTTTGTTGATGTAGATCTCTGTAATGGACTTGATGAAGTCCTTTGGCAACTTGTCTTGCCTTGTACTGGCTCACCTTCCCGTCTACTTGTAAAACTTTTAATACCCAACAAACTATGATAATCTAGCCGATAGATTTTTAACCCATAAATTTATTTCAAAACATAAATTTAAATCTGATCTATGTTGAGATTTGGGTACTTTGGAAAGTGGTCCCCTTGTGTTTGTGAGTCTCTAAACACAAAGGGGGAGACTATTACCCTTATACCTTTACTTTATGTTCTAATTTCACATTGACTTAGGAGACTTAAGTCATAAAGTGAAATTTGTCACTTAAGTCATAAAGTGACAATTAATTCACAAAGTGGGTGAATTAATAGACATAAAGCAAACTATGGAAACTTAAGTAAAGTGGGTTTCTAAATGAGATTTATGAGAAGTGATCTTACCATTGATTAGACTTGGCTATATCTAATCTAAGCCATTGATCTTTTAGGGTTTGGCCTAAGGAAGGCTAAAGGAGGCTAAAGGGTAAGGATGCGACTCATTTTTCACTTGAGAGAGTTGAGTGAGGAGAGGAAGAGAGCTAGTGAGTTGGAGAAGAAGGGTGCATGAGGGTTTAAGTGTGCACTCTTGAGCATAGAGGGGTGCAAGCAAGCCAAGGCATCCATGGTGAGAAGCTAAGGGGCGCAAGAGTTGAGGAGAGGCACTTGTATGTTAGGGGTGCATCTTGAGAAGGAGGGCTTGTATGCTAGAGGGGCACACTTGTAGAGTGTTGAGGGCGCCATTCTTGAGAAGAGATGTGGGCGCATTCTTCAAGCAAGTGAGGGCGCACTCAAGTGTTGGCAAAGGGAGCTAACAAGGAGGGACACATAGCAAGCTAGCAGGCACAATCAACAAAGAGTGCAAATGCTAAGGTAGAGGGGCGCTACCAAGGCAAAGGGGCGCACATTCCAAGGCAAAGGGGTGCTACTATCAAGGGCCTCCATTATAGGCTTGAAGATAAGCTTGTGTTGTAACAAGTTCCTTGTGTATTTGCATATTGTAGCATTTGCTTTTCAGATCTCCATATATATATCTATCTCTCTTACTGGTTTTTCCAGGGTCATGTTGACCAAAAACCACTTGTGTACATTTGTCATGGTTTGCTTATTACTTTCAACTGTAGGTTGTTAAAGATCCTAGAGGTGTGTTTGATGTTTTATGGTATATGTATGAGCTAATCTTGGACAGCATAAATCCATTGTTTAACCCATACAAAGAGTAGCCATAAAAGAGCATCAAACCAAAGATTTGTGGGCAGATTCAAGGAAAAATTATCAGACTTGGTAGCTGTCATAAAACAATAGCAAAACAGTCTTAAGATTGGCTGTTGTGGACAACAAGTTGATTGTCCTAAGACAGTGGTAAAAGCAACTCTGATAAACCTTGAAATAAGTGCCCAACAAGAGGTCAAATGACAGGCCTGTTGGGCAGCCCATAGAACCTCAGAAAATCTTCAATCTATGCTAAGATTATACCAGCTGAGTATACATGCATGCACAACGAAAGAAATAAAACTAAACACACACAAGGACACAGTAGATACCTTGGAAACTCCAGTGTGGGGAAAACCAGCTAAGAGGTGAGCTTTATTAGGCTTTCTGAGAGAAGTTACAACAACAAAAACTAAACAGAAAATTCTTACAGAAAACCAAGTGTTGTTCATCCCAACAATCTCCAGCCTGTATGGCCTCCTTCTGGCTGTCCTATACGGCTGAGTATTGCCACTCCTGTAGGCTACACAAAGTAGTTGTGTGCATCCCTAATTGCTGCTGCTAAAAACCCTCCGAATCAGCCTCTTCTCTCAGCCCAATATGCTCAGAAAATGGCTGTCCTGTTGCTACTGCTTATGGTATTGAAGCTATCCCCTTCCTGCTGCTCAATATGACCTCTGAATGGCCTCCACTAGCTGCCCTAGCTCAGCTCAGAACTCACCCTCTTAAGCAGCTCAACCTGTAGCTTCTTTCAGCCTAGCTCCTTCTCTTCTCTTGCTCATCCAAATGACAGAATGAGGTGCCCAACACCCTCATCCAACTCTATACCTAACCTGCCTCAACTGTTGCCTTGGGATTCACGCCCTAGCTTTAACGGTCAAGATTGAAG
>JZKD02S1591884.1:0-10198 GCA_000966675.3 Picea glauca
AAGTAGGAAACTAAACTTCCCTGCGTGCATGGGGGAAGCACTAACAAGAAGTGGAGAAATGGAGGAAGAGATGGATAAGGGAGAAAAGAGGGAGGACATGGAACCAATCATGATGGAATAATATCATATTAAGTAGATAATGGCAATAGCTGGAAAGATGCGCAGTGGAGTACCCTACCAATACAAGATAAATAATAAGAAGACAGACATAGCTGAGAGAGAGGTCTTGGAAAGTGATGAAGAAGAGGTAGAGGATCTTCATGATGTGGAGAATATTGAGGACATATTTCACGCAACATATGAAAGGAAGACAAATGGTCCAAGGGAAGGAACTGAAGGCAGAACTCCCATCCATATCAATGTCAGTGTGGAACCCATAACCCCATGTGCGACTAATACACCAATAAGAATACCACCATTTATAAAACCAACATTTAGTGGAAGGAAGACAACAAGAAATGCATCTAAACAAGGATCATAAACTAGAGGAACCAGTTTAGGAAGTAGTATTCAAGTATCTACACCACACAGAGGTAGTAATTTATCACCGTTCAAGATGGAAGGACATGATCCCACCATCAGGTCATTGAAATTCAAGGGAGAGGAGGCATCAGAGTATCTTGAAAAGAACTTGTTAATATGTGAGAATATCTTGGAAGCAAAGAAGATCACAGATGAGGATACAAAACTTGCACAACTAGTTATCATGCTAAGAGACCGCACAATGGACTGGTACATGAGCTTAGTTGTCAACAGTCCACCAGGAACAACAGGGACAATTGCAGATGTCAAGAAGCTACTGATAAATGAATTTCAAAAGCCTATCTCAGAATATCAGTACATGAATGAGATGATTGAAATCAGGTAGAAACTACATGAGTCTATTTGGGAAATCGATCATAGGTTCAAAAGGTTGAAGGGTAAATTGAAGTATTTCATGATTGACATGCAACATAGACATCTCTTTGTGAATTCACTTCTACCACATATGAAATACCCTTTGAGGAAACATAAGTTTCAAACTCATGAAGAGGATCTACAGGAAGCCTTACAACTGGAAGAGAACCAATATCAGAAGATAGATCCACCAATAGAAGAGTTGAAGGAGGATATGAAGAACCTCACATTTCAACTAAACCAGAATAAGGGAAAAGAGAAAAGAGAAGTTGTTTGGTGTACTACATGCAGGACATAAGGAAACCAAAAAAATGAGTGCCCAACTTTCTCACAATACATGGCAACAGGGCTACCAAACCCCTTGCCAACATGAGGACCATGGTTTGATATCTGTAAAACACATGGGCATGATCCATATCATTTTCCAATGATGCATAAGTACCATACAATACCTAAGAATTCATACTGCAATTTTTTCAAATCATCTAGTCATGATGATAAATATTGTAGGACAATGGACTTGATGAGGGAAAGAACTTCAAACACCTATAGGGTGCAGGAATAAATGATAATAAGGAAATATACACCACATTTCAACTAGGTACCGCCTCCTTATAATAATGTGCGACCACAATATAACACTGTGCAACCACAGTATAACCCTGCACATTATAATCAGGTACCTTAGTGCAATGCAACACGAGGAGATCGAGGTGGATACAGAGGAGGAGGATTTGGAAGAGGTAGAGGATTAGTAATATTTCATAACTTCCAACAACTAGGACATTATGCAAGGGAATTTCTACTTCCACCTGTGACATGTATGTATTGTCGTGCAACAAACCATGTTACAGAGGATTGTCCAACATTATTGGGGAATATTCAAGAAAAGAGAAATTAGAACTATCAGAATGTACAATGGATTTTTGCTGAATCCAAAGTTGATGGGAGGAAAATCAACATATTCACACACGAAGGAGATAAGAAAGGAGATGACGCAGTAAGATAGGACCCAATACAACACCAATGGGTTAAGAAGAATACTGAAACACAGAAGCAATTTGATGCGTGGAAAGAAAAAGAAACATTCAAGGAGGCCAGATAGGAGTTCGTCAAACAAGATTTTGCATCTACATCAACTGTGAAGCAAAATCATAACGTACAAATGTACGAGATGACTTTATCAATGGATCACACCATCGAAGCACCATCTTTAGTGAAAGTAAGTACCATAAAGACTTTTATGAAATCCTGTGTTAAACTGCTGAATGATCCATCATCTGTTAAGGATTTGAAAAATATTTTAGAAAGATGTAACAAAGAGGAAGAGGGGAAGTGTTGAGCACTCTACACACCCTAAAAGCCTTATCAAATTTTGTCACTTTTTGACTACCACTTGTTGTCTTCACTATCTGGCTCGATTTCATTTTGGGAAATGGTTTATCCTTGTTTTGTTTTTATGTCTCTTATCACCTAGTCAGGCTTGTTTGAACTTGTGAAACCTCATGTCTAAAATACCTTAAAACCCAAATTAAGAATTGACAGATAAACACTGCACCTAATGCGCTTAGGTTCAACATCGAAAAGAATTCAAGTAAAGGAACCACACAAAAACAATATTCGTCAAGCGTCGATACTCATCGACATCGGAAAAAGGAAGTTTTGGTTTGCATAAGTTATTTTCATAAAGTTTTGAGAGATATCAGATACCCTTTGACATCGAAAAATTATGAGAAAGACAGATGTTAACAAAGGACATAAAGAAATCACTGATAGCCGATGCCCTATGCACTTTATCAGGATCGAGGAAATCCATAAATGTTACAAAAGTTATTTTGACCACGATAAAATTATCACCGATCGCCAATCCCTGATGCATTTTCGGAATCAAGACTTTTTCAAGGGAGACGATCCGACAGAAATTGGGTAAGTTTATGGCTGATCGTCGATCCTTGACACTTTTTGGAGTCAACAAGTTGGGATTGGATTTTAGAATGTATGTCTTAAAGAAAGTCCTGACTCTGACTAACACGAACAAATGAAGTCACTAGTCTCGAATGCCACATGTATTTACCACATAAGGGGGTCGTACATTTTAGTTTTATCCTGAGTCATTTTTTTGGTTCCCTGGGTCTTAGTCACGCCTCCTAGTAAGCTTTTCCACGTCATCTCTGTATGGAAAGATTGATCGACGTCGGAGATTTTGCAAGAGGATATTAACTAAAATGTTCAAAGCACAATCCCGACTCCCGATCCACCAACTGAAAGAGAGGAATGATGGGATGTTTGCGGCATAAGATATGATCGGATTTGGACATTTAATAGACCAATTAATGCCCAATCCCACATTTGTTGCTACCGCGTGTGTTGATTACACAATGACAATTTGAAATATCCGATATACCACTTTACCACTCGTGCCCGCACCATCAATCCACGATGAATTGAGTTTAAATATATTTGAAGATATAGCGGGAGATATAATGAAATTACACTCATAACCCAAATTGAATGGTTGATCCGACAAGGTAAGTTCATTCCTATTTAAATCTCTAGAACGTTTTTTTTAACCAATTTATTTTGCACACAAGTTGAAATCCAAAGCATCCGAAGGAGAAAAGTGAGCATCTCAAGACTGTGCTGACCCTCCGATTACCAAAACCAGGTTTTAACAAGCTACAGAGATATCTGTTCAAGTTTTTCAATTCGTTAATCGTAATTTATACACGCATCCAATTTTCTTGCACAGTCTCTAAACTATCCTCTAGCTGTAGGAAAGATGTCGTCGAGAAATCCCACCACTAGACACTTGCCGAGGTTGACCAAGCTAAAGGAAGCTAAAATAGGTGAAGCTTCTTCTTCGGGGATCGTGAGGTAGTTGGAGTATGCTCCTAGGGTGGAGCCTATCATCAGAACATAAACAAAGAAAGACTTTTCCTAGCCCCCGACATTCAGTGATACTGAAGAAACCACTAGATCCAAAGTAATGCTCCCACAATGGGGGGATCTCTTTAACAGAATTAGTCGAGAAGAATACCCAGAATATATCCCACACAATGACCTGGACCTAAGGGCGATCGATGAATAGGTGTTTCTGAACATCCGACGGTCATATCTACACATGGTGGTAAACAAAACTCTGATTTTTCCCTGCATAGAGGTTCTGAAATGGCTCATCGACCATAATGATGGTCATAATTGATTGATCAATGATGATAATGGCAGATGTGTCAAATGTTTCCTCTCGACAGAAGTCCAGAAATACTACAAGCTCATGGACCCAGAGGAGAGGCTCAACACGGACTTTGTGGTGAATTTATATGAATTCCATGACACCAACCGGTTGATGGCCTCATGGTGGAAGGAGGAAAAGAATTTCACTAACTGGAGAAATGGTTGGTATGGAACAATCAACTTGAGGGAGCCATACATCTATTTGATGTCTCTCATCTGTCGGTTATATGGAGAAAAGGACTTATCCAAGTTTTCAGAAGCATGGATTCCTTTGGCGTACATAGTGGTGATTGTCGGGAGTAGCTTCAACTGGGGAGAGATAATCTCAATACAATTAATCATATGTGTACAACAGGATCAGATGTAGAAGGAAGGGGAGGCACCCACTTTCTACATGGCCTTGTACCTGCTCGATGTCATGCGCGCAAGGAATGTCTTTGCTGACATGAATCTAATTTGATATGTTTCAGAGCTCTCGATCCATGTCTACTTTAGCATACTATGGGAGAACATGTAAAAAAATATTATGGACTCATTTGCGATGAATTCATTTCCCGCATTCATTTTATTATTTTTAAGAAGGAATGCCCAAGACTATCTGCGACAGCTAAGAAAATGAGAGCCAAGGTAGGCCATTGGTATTTATATGAACGCTCAAACTACATCAGGTTGTTCAGGGCCATCGAAGCACCACATATCCTACCTTCTCATGTCCCAGGCCATCTCGTTGTGGGAGAAATATGTTATCAGACCATCCTGTGGGGCTATAATGCCACATTAGTTAAAGACAAGAAACAAGCTTTCATACCCTACTGTTTTCATATAGGGTTATTTATGGTGAAGGATACTGCTCAAGATAAACAAGAGGGGCTTAACCAACTGGAATTCAAATTCCATACATGACACTTCCACAAGCATTATCCTAAAGGACTAGTCCTCCAACATGCTTCGCAAGTATCATCCTATTGGTCGTATGCTCATGATAAGTTTGAGGATGAAATTTTTACAAAGTGTGCGCAGGACTGGGACGAGGTGGTGCAGAGTATGGACAACCCAAACATGACCAATTTCAAGGCCATGAGCATGGATGAACAGGAGGAAACGATAGAGCAATCATCTCAATAGGTCCTCAAAGCCAGGGAAGAAATCAGAGCATCATAAACAACATAAGCAAAAAGAAGGGGATTGATATTGATAGAAGGGGCACATAGAATCATTGATCAATTAAAAAATGACCCTCATATGATAGATATGAAGAGGATCCNCCAATATCAGAAGATAGATCCACCAATAGAAGAGTTGAAGGAGGATATGAAGAACCTCACATTTCAACTAAACCAGAATAAGGGAAAAGAGAAAAGAGAAGTTGTTTGGTGTACTACATGCAGGACATAAGGAAACCAAAAAAATGAGTGCCCAACTTTCTCACAATACATGGCAACAGGGCTACCAAACCCCTTGCCAACATGAGGACCATGGTTTGATATCTGTAAAACACATGGGCATGATCCATATCATTTTCCAATGATGCATAAGTACCATACAATACCTAAGAATTCATACTGCAATTTTTTCAAATCATCTAGTCATGATGATAAATATTGTAGGACAATGGACTTGATGAGGGAAAGAACTTCAAACACCTATAGGGTGCAGGAATAAATGATAATAAGGAAATATACACCACATTTCAACTAGGTACCGCCTCCTTATAATAATGTGCGACCACAATATAACACTGTGCAACCACAGTATAACCCTGCACATTATAATCAGGTACCTTAGTGCAATGCAACACGAGGAGATCGAGGTGGATACAGAGGAGGAGGATTTGGAAGAGGTAGAGGATTAGTAATATTTCATAACTTCCAACAACTAGGACATTATGCAAGGGAATTTCTACTTCCACCTGTGACATGTATGTATTGTCGTGCAACAAACCATGTTACAGAGGATTGTCCAACATTATTGGGGAATATTCAAGAAAAGAGAAATTAGAACTATCAGAATGTACAATGGATTTTTGCTGAATCCAAAGTTGATGGGAGGAAAATCAACATATTCACACACGAAGGAGATAAGAAAGGAGATGACGCAGTAAGATAGGACCCAATACAACACCAATGGGTTAAGAAGAATACTGAAACACAGAAGCAATTTGATGCGTGGAAAGAAAAAGAAACATTCAAGGAGGCCAGATAGGAGTTCGTCAAACAAGATTTTGCATCTACATCAACTGTGAAGCAAAATCATAACGTACAAATGTACGAGATGACTTTATCAATGGATCACACCATCGAAGCACCATCTTTAGTGAAAGTAAGTACCATAAAGACTTTTATGAAATCCTGTGTTAAACTGCTGAATGATCCATCATCTGTTAAGGATTTGAAAAATATTTTAGAAAGATGTAACAAAGAGGAAGAGGGGAAGTGTTGAGCACTCTACACACCCTAAAAGCCTTATCAAATTTTGTCACTTTTTGACTACCACTTGTTGTCTTCACTATCTGGCTCGATTTCATTTTGGGAAATGGTTTATCCTTGTTTTGTTTTTATGTCTCTTATCACCTAGTCAGGCTTGTTTGAACTTGTGAAACCTCATGTCTAAAATACCTTAAAACCCAAATTAAGAATTGACAGATAAACACTGCACCTAATGCGCTTAGGTTCAACATCGAAAAGAATTCAAGTAAAGGAACCACACAAAAACAATATTCGTCGAGCGTCGATACTCATCGACATCGGAAAAAGGAATTTTTGGTTTGCATAAGTTATTTTCATAAAGTTTTGAGAGATATCAGATACCCTTTGACATCGAAAAATTATGAGAAAGACAGATGTTAACAAAGGACGTAAAGAAATCACTGATAGCCGATGCCCTATGCACTTTATCAGGATCGAGGAAATCCATAAATGTTACAAAAGTCATTTTGACCACGATAAAATTATCACCGATCGCCAATCCCTGATGCATTTTCGGAATCAAGACTTTTTCAAGGGAGACGATCCGAGAGAAATTGGGTAAGTTTATGGCTGATCGTCAATCCTTGACACTTTTTGGAGTCAACAAGTTGGGATTGGATTTTAGAATGTATGTCTTAAAGAAAGTCCTGACTCTGACTAACACGAACAAATGAAGTCACTAGTCTCGAATGCCAAATGTATTTACCACATAAGGGGGTCGTACATTTTAGTTTTATCCTGAGTCATTTTTTTGGTTCCCTGGGTCTTAGTCACGCCTCCTAGTCAGCTTTTCCACGTCATCTCTGTATGGAAAGATTGATCGACATCGGAGATTTTGCAAGAGGATATTAACTAAAATGTTCAAAGCACAATCCCGACTCCCGATCCACCAACTGAAAGAGAGGAATGATGGGATGTTTGCGGCATAAGATATGATCGGATTTGGACATTTAATAGACCAATTAATGCCCAATCCCACATTTGTTGCTACCGCGTGTGTTGATTACACAATGACAATTTGAAATATCCGATATACCACTTTACCACTCGTGCCCGCACCATCAATCCACGATGAATTGAGTTTAAATATATTTGAAGATATAGCGGGAGATATAATGAAATTACACTCATAACCCAAATTGAATGGTTGATCCGACAAGGTAAGTTCATTCCTATTTAAATCTCTAGAACGTTTTTTTTAACCAATTTATTTTGCACACAAGTTGAAATCCAAAGCATCCGAAGGAGAAAAGTGAGCATCTCAAGACTGTGCTGACCCTCCGATTACCAAAACCAGGTTTTAACAAGCTACAGAGATATCTGTTCAAGTTTTTCAATTCGTTAATCGTAATTTATACACGCATCCAATTTTCTTGCACAGTCTCTAAACTATCCTCTAGCTGTAGGAAAGATGTCGTCGAGAAATCCCACCACTAGACACTTGCCGAGGTTGACCAAGCTAAAGGAAGCTAAAATAGGTGAAGCTTCTTCTTCGGGGATCGTGAGGTAGTTGGAGTATGCTCCTAGGGTGGAGCCTATCATCAGAACATAAACAAAGAAAGACTTTTCCTAGCCCCCGACATTCAGTGATACTGAAGAAACCACTAGATCCAAAGTAATGCTCCCACAATGGGGGGATCTCTTTAACAGAATTAGTCGAGAAGAATACCCAGAATATATCCCACACAATGACCTGGACCTAAGGGCGATCGATGAATAGGTGTTTCTGAACATCCGACGGTCATATCTACACATGGTGGTAAACAAAACTCTGATTTTTCCCTGCATAGAGGTTCTGAAATGGCTCATCGACCATAATGATGGTCATAATTGATTGATCAATGATGATAATGGCAGATGTGTCAAATGTTTCCTCTCGACAGAAGTCCAGAAATACTACAAGCTCATGGACCCAGAGGAGAGGCTCAACACGGACTTTGTGGTGAATTTATATGAATTCCATGACACCAACCGGTTGATGGCCTCATGGTGGAAGGAGGAAAAGAATTTCACTAACTGGAGAAATGGTTGGTATGGAACAATCAACTTGAGGGAGCCATACATCTATTTGATGTCTCTCATCTGTCGGTTATATGGAGAAAAGGACTTATCCAAGTTTTCAGAAGCATGGATTCCTTTGGCGTACATAGTGGTGATTGTCGGGAGTAGCTTCAACTGGGGAGAGATAATCTCAATACAATTAATCATATGTGTACAACAGGATCAGATGTAGAAGGAAGGGGAGGCACCCACTTTCTACATGGCCTTGTACCTGCTCGATGTCATGCGCGCAAGGAATGTCTTTGCTGACATGAATCTAATTTGATATGTTTCAGAGCTCTCGATCCATGTCTACTTTAGCATACTATGGGAGAACATGTAAAAAAATATTATGGACTCATTTGCGATGAATTCATTTCCCGCATTCATTTTATTATTTTTAAGAAGGAATGCCCAAGACTATCTGCGACAGCTAAGAAAATGAGAGCCAAGGTAGGCCATTGGTATTTATATGAACGCTCAAACTACATCAGGTTGTTCAGGGCCATCGAAGCACCACATATCCTACCTTCTCATGTCCCAGGCCATCTCGTTGTGGGAGAAATATGTTATCAGACCATCCTGTGGGGCTATAATGCCACATTAGTTAAAGACAAGAAACAAGCTTTCATACCCTACTGTTTTCATATAGGGTTATTTATGGTGAAGGATACTGCTCAAGATAAACAAGAGGGGCTTAACCAACTGGAATTCAAATTCCATACATGACACTTCCACAAGCATTATCCTAAAGGACTAGTCCTCCAACATGCTTCGCAAGTATCATCCTATTGGTCGTATGCTCATGATAAGTTTGAGGATGAAATTTTTACAAAGTGTGCGCAGGACTGGGACGAGGTGGTGCAGAGTATGGACAACCCAAACATGACCAATTTCAAGGCCATGAGCATGGATGAACAGGAGGAAACGATAGAGCAATCATCTCAATAGGTCCTCAAAGCCAGGGAAGAAATCAGAGCATCATAAACAACATAAGCAAAAAGAAGGGGATTGATATTGATAGAAGGGGCACATAGAATCATTGATCAATTAAAAAATGACCCTCATATGATAGATATGAAGAGGATCCCTGCTGATGACCCAATCGAAAGTTGAGGAGAACCGATTGGCCTAGAGTCTATAGAGATTGAAGAAACCACCGGGTCAAAAAACCTGAGAGCTCCACCACCACAGGTCGGATCACCAGGGGAAGTTTCGGCTCAGATAGAGATAACAAGGACATCAAAGAGAAAAATTATACCAAATTACATTTTTGATTTAATAACCATCTACGATGATGAGGAGAGTTCAGAGGTGTCCTTGGTCACTCCGATGCAAATTACAGAGGAGAAAGAACCCGAGAGAGCATCCACCTCGGGTCCCAATCCTTCAATTTAGAGCCACCCGCAGAACGAGCATGAGGTAGAAAGTGATTTGGATGCTGAGACACTCAACATAATGTCAAACCCAATGGAAATCATGACAGATGATCTAGGATCGGGTGGGCAGGAAGAAGAAATCCTACAAAAGGAAATTGGCATTTCAATGGACGATTATCAAGT
>JZKD02S1591885.1:0-10198 GCA_000966675.3 Picea glauca
GATAATATCTGATTATCTGCTACCTTCCAACTCTATGCACCACTTGCAATAGAATTTCTTCAACCACACACTTGGTTTGGAAAATTCTAAGACCCGACCTGGCCTATGCACACCTTGCACGGATTTGTGCTATACTTTCACTTCTGTTGGTATAAGGACAACTCTATCTCTCTTGATATTTTCTAAGGTAAGACTCATAATCTTGTCAATGCACTCCTTGCGGACCTTCACTGCACTCCTTACAGGAATTCTCAGGATGAGGAGAAATTGAAACTTATAATCTCCCTCTCACAAATTTCATACATTCAACATGAAATCATACATGTAAAACATTGAAAGAAATTCATAACTAAGCATATAAGAAAACTATAAGCATACCATTCCATAGGTGCAAACAGTAACCATAACAACACCATGAAATTGGATCAAAGCTTTGTTATATTAATTCAAGTGATTTTGTACATGGTTTCTATAGAAATATCTATCTGCTCATACAACTTCTACAATATATGTTCTTATCTGCTCTTCTATGCTCTTTTTCTCTACTCTTCTACTCTTACAATTGAGAAAAATCATACAATACATACGAGGGATCTTTCTTGAGTTTTCCCTTCTACAACTCTAAGCTATCTTATCGAAATTAAAGACTACAAATACTTTACATTTATTACATTAAATTCTTCCAACCAGAAGATGAGCGAAAATGCTCAAGATCTGCGTTACAATCCCTAAAACATTTAAGAACAATTACATCCTTCCAGCTATTACATTAATGTTTCATATTTTAAATTTCAAAATGTCTTAAAATGTGCATTGGTGTATATCCAACTGTCCTCCACTTGTGCTTGCTGGCGATGCTCTTGCATCAACACTTGTCACTAAATGATTAGATGACAAGGTTGGAGGCATATGGGCATTGGGATGAGGCTTTATAACCCTACAGTAACAAGAGACATTAATTTAACTTTCACTAGATTGAAAGGTGTGTGCAATTGAAAATACTAAAAACCCAAAACTAAAAGGGATCAATACATAGACTGTCAATGAGAGATGATCTGGAGGTGTGTAGGAAGAGTTCTAGCACCTTCAAAATGATCATTCTCCTCCAACTATCCACATATATGCATAATTATGAATCCTCATCCCTCCTTGAGTCTAATGACCCCATGATTCTAGTGTGGCTATGCTTGATTTAGAAGTTTACACATTTCAAATTCCTCCAAGTGTCCAATCCCACTTCTCTATGAATCTTATCGATATTTAAATGAATTTCAAGGTATAAGGTGTTATCACATATAGTTGTCAAGGGAAGAAGGGTATCCAGGTTCACGGTCTACACAGGAATCCTCTGAGCATAGCATGCATAAAATCTCATTTCGGGCTTAAAATACAAACAGGCGGGTTCAGTCATGCGACGACGAAAATACATAAGGTGAATCAATCGACGACATGCTTTCTTTCAGAAGGTCAAGGGTTGCATGAAGTCTAGTGCCTAATAAAAGGTTAAAACTGGGTCGTATATCTCATGAGGGTAAATCAATGGTGGAAAATTAGCGCGGGAGTTGGGAGTTGAGAATGTTGTTAAAGTTGTTCATCAAAAGGTTTGAACTCCTGAAACCTGAAATCAATAGGAGCCGTCCATCCAGTAGGACAGGTGGAAGCATATCAACATTTCTCTGACTCATGGAGGGGAAAACTTCAAAGGGAAGAGTCATGAGGACTCGCAAAGTGTGAACGTGCGAGTTGATCTGAGCCATTAATCACAGAGGGTCGTCGACCGTCGATCTGGGCGAGTCAGAGAATCAAGAATCATAAGAAGGGAGGTAAGCTAGCTTCCGACTTCACAAAACGTGAAGTCCTGAAATGCTCAAAAGTTGGGCCCCAGGTCATGGCTCGAGGTCACATGAAATGATGGAGAGGATTCGCACCAAAGGACGAAGATGCCCGTGTTGGTCACAAAGGGAAATTATTGGGTTTTTAAGGCGTCGGGTTGACTCGAAGGACCACTAGTAGCACATAACATCTCCATGAGCATTCAAGCCTCATCATGATCCCAATGAAGCATGTAATGAAAGTGGGGGGAGGTGGTTGAAACCTTGCCTCACCCCATAAATGGAAAGCATGGAGGATACGACCATGTAAAATAGAGTTGTCAGCCCATGGTACCCCTATGTGTGGTTTTTCCTACAAGTCCATACTGATCTGAGCTTGCATCTGAAATAAGAAGATGCAGATGCCAAGCCTTGAATGAAACTCCATGGAAGCTCGAGCACGCCTCTTCTATTGTTTATGAAGTTTTTGAGTATATTTCTGGAGTTCTGTTATTTTGTAAAGGAGGTCAACTAGTTGAGCAGAGCTCCCTATTTTGTAATGTTTTGAAGCCATAAATGTTCTCTGGTTATGCATAAGATTTGAGACTTTCAGATTAATAGAAGTCGGCCTCTTTTAATCTATTTGTAAAAAATGTGCTAAAACACTCAGGCATGGAGGATCCAGTTGAGGGTTGTTATGTTGTTGTAATGTAGGTTTAATTGCAGTGGTATCATGACCAATTTTAGTCATCTTCCTTGTGATCATTTTCCTCTTACACTGAATGGCTTGGGCATGGAGGATCCAGTCGAGTTGTCATAGCTGCATGGTGATGTAGGTTTGATCATTGTTCTATTATGACTATGTTTTTTGGACATATTTCAGTTTCTGAAGCTTGAGCTTAAGAGTGATATTGAGTTTGAGTTTTTCTTCTCCAAGATGCTTGAAATCCTGATGCCCATAACAGTCTTGCCCACCTTTCTTACTAATTCCTCCCTTTACTCACACTTAAACTCAATTCACTTACTGAAGTTGGTTGTGGCCTTCACTTCCCTGTGAATTTCTAGTCAAGTTTAGTGTCGAACATCATTAATATATTGAGTTTTTTCCATTGACCTCCACTCATATAAAACCAACATCCACCAAAAAATTATGATGGGTACTAGGCTCATCCTTTCACAATCTGAGGGTGACTATCAGTGCTAACATTTCTGGTGTCATTGTCGGGGATGAAGTGAGGATATATTCCTTGGGAGAATGACAATGAGCTTCTGATTCAAAAGGTGCAATAGGTATCAGAACCATTGAAGATTATGCTTGCACCTGTCGAATTCACTGAGGCAACTCCACTATTTCAGTGTGACTGCTTCTGGCTACACCTGGTAGCCCCCTAGGAGAGTACAATGATCAGATCTGGTATTTGATGGTGAACAAAGTCTAGACACACTCTTAATTCATATTATTTACTTGACAACTCCACTAATTCAAAATGAAAAAAATCTTGGCTCAGAGGTTTTCTCCTTTTATTTTTTATGTTGTTCCTAGTTTTCCTAATATTGTCCCTACTATGGATGAATGGGGTGATTATTTTCCCATATTTAGAGAGTGTAAAAAGGACAACCCTGCTCGGCATCTCCATGAGTTTCATGAACTCATGCATAAGTGGGAGATACATCATGAGGATGTTTTAATGAAAATGTTCATGTTCTCATTGGATAGGGATGCTCGTGAGTGGTATCAATCCTTTTCCCCTGCTAGCATCTCCTCACTGGAACATTTTCATGCATCCTTTAATAAGCATTGTCAAAGGTATTATTCCTCTGAGTTAATCTATCATAATTGTTGTGAGGAATGTGAAGGCCATGATCAAGATATGGTTGTGTCTAATGAAGGATGTGAGGATGAGGACCATGAGGAAGATGAAGATGATTTGGGAGAAGTAATGAAACTGATAAATTCTCTCTCTGCCAAATTAGAAAGGTTGGAATCTGAAGAAAGTGTAGAGGATTTTCCAGTCCTTGAAGCAGACGTTCTTAGCATCTATTAAGGGTGATAATGAATATTTCATAGCTATAGAGGCCTTGCATTTTTCTCCTGAGGTGCCTGTTGTCCCTAGCTTTGATGATTATTTGGATTAAGGGAAGCAGAGCCCCACATCACAATTTTCTGACCTAGAGAGAAGTCAACCTTTATATGACAGCTACGAGTCAGATTCTAAGATGGATATGCCAGATTTCCAAGATCATCCAGCAGATCCATGTCCTCTATTCATTAATGAAAATCATCATGAGGAAATCAGCCAGCTTGAGCAGCGGATTGAAGAGAAGATCTTTCCCATGAGTCTTGTTTATGATGATTATGAATCTGACCCTTGGGAAAGCCATAAAGAAGAAAAGGAGAAGAAAAAGGGGCAGTTCATAGCCTTCCTAGAGCCTGTAGGTGAGAATCCACCACCTGAGACCAGTTAACCTGCATCAACCTCTTATCCACCTATGCTTATCAAAGATATTCAACCATGTGTGAGAAAATTTTCCAGAGTTTTCCACTCATTCTATGAGCCTGTCAGCGAGTACATGGAGCTGCATTTCCTTCATGCCTTGGATCCACCTAGCTTTTTCTCAATTTCAGCCTTTGGAGGAAATTTGAAGGATGTAATTGTTCTGCTATCACGGTTTCATCGTCTATTATCAATCATTGACAAAGTATAGGAACTTCCAGTTAGGAAGTTACTTGAATGGCTATGGTGGAAATTTTCTTTCACCTAGCATTGTGTAAAAATAAATTAGTTTAGGATTGTACATAAATAAGCTCCCTGGAGCATGTGTGTTTATTTTTCATTTTTTACTTATCGACCTGTATTTTTCAGCAGGATGTTTTGAGCTCGACTCCATAGCCCAATGATTTAGGAGACTGGAACTACTTGTTCTTGGAAGCTCGCAAGGAGCATGCCATCCCCTATGGAGCCAAATGTTATCACATATAGTTGTCAAGGGCAGTAGGGTATCCAGGTCCACGACATGCACATGAAGCGTCTGAGTGCATCATGCAGAACAACTTATTTTGGGCTTAAAATGCAAACAGGCAGGCTCAGTCATGTGATGACTAAAATCCATAAGGTGAATCAATCGACGACAATATTTCTTTTAGAAGGTCAAGGGTTGCACGAAGTATAGCGCCTGAGAAAAGGTTAAACCCAATCCATATATCTTATGAGGAGAAATCAACGGTGGAAAATTATTGTGGGAGTTGGGAGTTCATAATGTTGTTAAAGTTTCTCATCAAAAGGTCCGAACTCTCGAAACCCGAAATCAGTGGGAGCCATCCATCGAGAAAAACAGGTTGCAACAGATCAACATTTCCCTGACACACGGAGGGGAAAAATTCAAAGGGCAGAGTCGTGAGGACTCATGAAGTGTGACCTCCTGAGTTGATCTACGTCATTGATCATAAAGGGTCGTGGACCGTTGATCTGGGTGAGTTGGAGAATCAAAAATCAAAATAAGGGAGGTAAGCTAGCTTCCGACTTTGTGAAACATGAAGTCCTAAAATGCTCAGAAGTTGGGCTCTAGTTCATGGCTCGAGGTCACATGCAATGATGGAGAGAAGCTGCACCAAAGGCCGAAGATGCCCGTGTTGGTGACAGAGGGAAATTATCAGGTTTTTAAGGCGTCGGGTTGACTCGAAGGACCACTAGCAGCACATAATAGCTCCATGAATGTTCAAGCCTCATCCTGATCCTGATGAAGTAGTTAATGAAAGAAGGGGGAGGTGTTTAAGAGAAGCAGTTAATTTTTTGAAGCCATAACTGTTCTCTGGTTATGTATAAGATTTGAGACTTTCATATTAATATAAGTCAACCTCTTTTCATCTCTTTGTAAAAAATGTATTAAAAGACTCGGGCACGGAGGATCCAGTCGAGGGTTGTTATGTTGTTGTAATGTAGGTTTTATTGCAGCGGTATCATGACCAGTTTTAGTCAGCTTCCTTGTGATATTTTTCCTCTTACACTGAATGGATCAGGAATGGAGGATACAATCGATTTGTCGTAGCTGCATGGTGATGTACGTTTGATCATTGTGTTGTTGTGACTATTTTTTTTGACATATTTCAGTGTCTGAAGATTGAACTTGAGAGTGATATTGAGTATGAGTTTTTCTTCTCTAAGCTGCTTGAAGGCCTGATGCCCATAGCAGTCTTGTCCACCTTTCTTACTAACTCCTCCCTCTACTCACACCTAAAATCAATTAACTAATTGAAGTTAGTTGTGGCCCTCACTTCCCTGTGCATTTCTGGTCCAATTATGTGTCGAACATCATTCATATATTGAGTTTTGTCCATTGACCTCCACTCATATAAAACCAACATCCACCAAAAAACTCTGATGGGTACTGGGCTCATCCTTTCGCAATCTGAGGGTGACTATAAGTGCTAACATAAGGCATATGGTTTATGTAAGGGACTTAACACCCACATGGATGTGAGTCATCTTATCTCTCTAGATAAGAAAATAGTCACAGTCATGTGGTTTGACAACCCAAAATGTAGGCCCGAATGTGCATGTTGTTAATTGAGTGGATTTACTCAAGAAAGAGTCGTCTCTCAAGAGAGTTCTATCATTTAATGATCATCATATTTGGTGATTTTTTTTTATCCTTTTAGAGGGAAATCCTTTGGTGTATGGATTTTGGCCTTGAATCCCTTCCATCAATGCATCAATTATTCCAATGACCTCTTTGATAGCTCTGCAAGGGATTGAATTACATTCCCTAACCTTAAGAAAAAATATGCACCAACTAATGTTGGCAAGGTTATTGTGGACCAAATATGAATATTTATCTAGATAAAATGCTAAGACAACCAATCATGTGTTTCTCCACAAGAATTTCACTTGTCAAGTACATGGTGTTGTAAATACCTTTTGTTTTAGTGGATAATAGGAAAGAGAGTAGTTGGAATAGGCTTGAAACGAAGGGTTTAAAAATAGAGGAACCAAAAAACACTTGATTCCCCTTCCCCTTCACATCCTATGGGGTATTATATGGATTACAAGGAATGCCACAATATTCAAGGACATTCAACCCTCACCCTCTAATATATTATACAGTTTTGAATATCCCTTCACTCCACTGGTTGGTCACAAGAAACAAAAATATCGGTAGATTGTTCCATGGTTGACAGTGGATTACATAACGCCATATGGTTTCTATAAGGGTGCCAATGGGATCTCACAAAAATAAAAAAAAATCATTGATTGATAGAATGAAGAACCACTAGAAACAATAATTTCCTCCTCCTCCTCTTCCTCATCATCATCGTCGTCATCATCATCATCATCATCATCATCATCATCATCCTCATCATCATCATCATATTCATCATCATTGTCTTCATCTTCGTCATCTTCATCTTCCCTTAATGCATTTTGACCACAAACACTATAACCTCTAACCACTATGATCCTAAAGACATTGACTATGACATTAACCCATTACGCATCATCCTCATCATCATTTTCATCGTCCTCATCATCATGATCCTCGTCATCATCGATGTCATCCTCATCATCATCATCATCATCATCATCATCATCATCATATAATATAATATTTAATTATATAATATGTAATATATCATGTTTATATAATATATATAAATAATGTATTTATGTATATTGTATATATAACATAGCATAACCCAAAATAAATAAATAAAAATATAAAAAATAGAAATTATATAAGATATATTAAAATTAAAATAAAATAAAACAAAAACAAAACCCAGTACTGATATCATTTTGCACATGACCAAGGGAAAGGAGATATGCATGAAACTGAGGGCACAAATAGTATAGACTGCGAGGGTGAGGAGATAGACTGCGAGGGCATGGAGGGGAGATAGACTGTGAGGGTGAGACGAGGGAATAGATATAGACTGCGAATGAATATATAATTGGAGGGTGAGCCGAGGGAACATAAATATACTACGAGGGTGACAAGATAGACTCTGAGGTCACGGAGGGGAGATAGACTACGAGGGAACAGAGATAGACTGTGAGGGTAAGATGAGGGAATAGAGGGGAGATAGAATGCGAATGGATATAGAATACAAGGGTGAGTCAAGGGTACTAATATAGACTATGAGGGCATGAAGGGGAGATACACTGTAAGGTCACAAAGATAGACTACAAGGGAAAAAAGATACACTGCGAGGGCACCAAGAATGGTGAGTACCTCTACATTTGACTTTGTGTAGGGTTTTATTTTATAGTTTTATTTTATAATTTTATTTTAGGGTTTTATTGTATATTTGAATTCTCTTGTCAATGGATAATAGTTGACATCTTACTATAAACAAATATGAAATTATATATCTATTTCAATGATGCTATGTCTTCGTGTGAATTTCCAAATCGAAGGAAAGATAAATCTTTGACCAAACTTAGAACTTCATGCGTATCTCTCTGCAATTAGAGCATCGTATGCATCTGGATATATAATTTTTGAGAAAGAAACCTTTTTTACCAATCTCTGCCTTTCACTTCACATTTATAATGATGAGAATTTGTTTGAGTTGAGATGCTTGTGCGCAACTCAAACTGTATAATTTCACCAAACCGAATGGTCACAAAATAATTCTTCACAAAAAATCACAATAGGGTGTTGAGGATAAATGCAACAGATCAAGTGGATATTTTCTGAATGGAACTATAATTTCCAGCCTTTGGATTTGCATTCTTTGTTGGGTCCACTACATATCTTGAACTTCCCTTCCAAATTCATTGCAATAAGCATCACCCAACTTGTTCGTAGTTAGGAATTCCATTTCTTCCATAAGGTACTAGTGCAAGAATGCATTGATTTTGAGAACCCTCAATCATTTAGGGATTTTATCATTCACCTTAATCAATGTTTGGTGGTACTTTGCAATGAAGTAATTTAGACTAAAACAACCTTGCTTTAAGTACAATATCTGTCACTGTATGTATACATCATCAAGGTGTCCCATGGGATAGTAGTTATATTTCAAGGTTTTATTAAACTCTTCCCTGATGGTGATGGACCATTGTGCTTATTCTATCTAGTGGGTATACTATCGCCACCATAATATTTCATTTTCAACAAATTTAAGAGACATAACAACATGAAATTATTAAAACTATTGAAATCAATGAAGATCCTTATAGAGGATCTCACTACTCAATTGAATCTAATGAAATTTCCTCTTAAGTGGATGCTAATCATACACTACCAAATTCTCAGTATACTCCAAATTCAATTAAAAAAATTAAAATCTAAATGCAACAAACCAAGCCTTAGTAGATGGTTTTCTTTTTTATTTCTAGAATGATATTATTCCTAGAGATATTAATAGAGAGGGGGGTGATTTTATGAACGATACTACATTTAGTGAAAGTTTTTATAAGCCATCGATAGTCCCTTATAATGACATGCAAATGGGTCCTAGTTATGATATGAAGTTATCATCTTCATATGAAAAATAATTTCAATAATTGGAAATAATGAACACAAATCCTTTATGTAGTATTGGTGATGCATTAAAGGATTTGAAAGAGAGAGTAAAAATATCAAATCTCAAGAATCACCAATTTGATGTCTACGATATACCAATTTTGAATCACTCGTTTGATGTCTACGATATCCTCTTTCACATTGGGTCACCAATGCCCCATAATGAGTTACAATCCTCCTTGCACTACACCAATGATCCCTCATTACAATTCCCTCAACTGCATACTCATGGGATGATCTCTAAAGTGATTCTCTATGTAACTCTCATATGCCATATATCTCATTCAACATTTGTCCAATCCTTATTATTTGTATATGGACAAAATACTAGTTTCACCATTGATATTAATTAATGGTCTGCATAGCCTAGAACTATAGTTTAATTCGATTCTCTATGTTACTCCATATTTAGTTGGAAAAAAATTGACAGTCATTTTTCAACATATTGACATGTTTCAAGGTTTGTATAAAGGAAGGAATAATTTCAATCTAAATAAAGAGGAATTGATACAAAATAAGGGCATCCTTACCAAGTACAACATCCAAGGAAATACCAAGAATTCCCAACCAGTCAGCTCTCTCAACTAGCTAGCATGGGGAATGAGGGTCACTCCTTCCTTGAGGGCACAACCATCTAGGGGATTCTTACACATTTAATAATTAACACATTGGTGTTTTAGTCTATGTTAATAATAATTAACAGTATTTGTACTTGAAAGATACCATTGTATCTGTTGTTATATGATTGTTTCTCATGCACCATTGTTAATGTACCTATCTTGATTAGTGCAAGCATCTATTGTTTCATATAAGAGTTTGTCCTTTCCTTCAACTTGTATTGGCACTTATACTTGTTGCAA
>JZKD02S1591886.1:0-10198 GCA_000966675.3 Picea glauca
TCATGCAAGATTCCCCAACGATATGACTCATATAAGGACAATCATATGGCTGACAGTAAGGCATCTTGGAAATGTGGGTCAAACCGCACCAAAAGTCAGAGAAGTGCTCCGAGTTTCCAAGATTCCCACGGATAGTCATGATACCAATACAACACAATAATATCCATGATGGATTTATTTTTGTACAAAGTGGAGTTGATATCGACAACCCACGGAAAATGGATGACACCACTGTCGGCCATCTAGACTTGAATATTTTCTTTAATCGAAAGGATGACTTTGGAAATGATTGAATAAATATGGGTCCCAATGTTGCGTGTACACTTGTCGCAAGAGATCAGGATCAACATCAGAATCTTGAGATTGGAGCATGAATTTTGTCCTCATAACCCACGGATGTTTTTCTATAACAAACATTTCTTTATACTCTGCTTCTGTGAAGAGATCACTGATGTAGTCTAGCGGTCTGGTAAAATGAATAAACATTTTTCCTGTTTCAGTAACATCAGGGTTTATTCCGACTGGATTCAAACCAAATTTTTCCCACCAAGCCATCATCCATTCTGGTTCTTCCCAGTTTCTGAATTCATGTGCAAATTTGATCATGCAGTAATAGAAACTAAACCGGCTAGTCCATAAACAAATATTAAACCACATTTCTTTGTATTGTTCATAAGTTAGACCAAATAATAATTCTGCAGGGTTTTTCCGAGGCCAGTCTGTTAAAGATCTCATTTTGTTTATTTGGAAGGCATGATAGACAGGAGATCTGTTCCAACTTCTAGTAGCATGATCATACCATTGAGTGGCTTCATTTCTTAATCTGGTCAAATCCCCAAACTCGATGATTTTTTCTCTAGAAGTGATCGTTATTGGCTGATGGATTTGGCCCAAAATATGTTGTGGTGGTAGAACTTTAGGACTGGTATTTGCAGAAAATCCTGGGAGCCATAGTTCTAGTTTTTCAGAGGACCGTAGTTGCCATGTAGGTCTCCAGTGAGCTTTGAATACATCCCAAGGAGTATTTTCATCGTAATAGGTACTGACTGGCTATTGTCTTTCTTTATCAAATACTTGGACTGTAACCATGCAAGTAAAATAAGCAATCTGCATATGTCTGTCAGAAATGAATGGCAGTTCGATCCTTTTTGCAGTAATATCTCTGATAGGGGGCATAGTGATGAAATATCCAGGTCCTTCATTGCATATACAACACCCATGAGGTGATACTGCTGATAAAAATGGAGATCCTAAAATGCAATCAACTGGGAGATCAGAAATATGAAATCTCATCCCTAGGCTGCAATCTTCCAGCAAAACATTAGCTCTAGGAATTTCATATTTAAAACTTGTATCTTTATTTCCAAGTCCTGTGGCAGCTCCGAAACTGGGTGACCAATATTTTGCTAGTATTACATTTTTGTGGAGTATATTGATATCCGATCCAGTCTCTATGAGGGAAGTTAGGATAAATATCTCATTACCGATTTCTAGCTTTATTTTGACATAATATTTCTGGTAAGAGATTGGCAATACCTGCATCCCCTTAATACCCTGTAATTCTGATGTTGTCTTTTCTTCAACACTAAATTCATAAGGAGCGTCTTCTAATGGAGGAGGGATAGACTCAAGTTTTTCTTTAATTATATTTATTTCTTGCTTGGCCCATGAGTCTATGGGATATCCAACCTCTACTTCTTGCTGGAGTAAATTTAAATCTCTTCGAAGACTTGCTACTTCTGTTTTAAGGAAAGAGATTTCTTTGGCCAGATCTGTAACAGAGACATTCTGCAATTTTGGTTCTCTGTTATACTTGATGTATGTTTTAGTATTTTTATCAAAATAGGCATCTAAGAAGAGAGGTTGCCTTTTTGATTCTTCACAATGTTTCCCTTTCTGTTCTGTTTTAACAGCTTTAATATATGCATCTAGAAGGGAAGACTTCATATCACTATCAGGGAGACTTTTGATCTGTGCAAGCATCTGGGCTTCATGATCTCCTGTATTTTTATACATGCATACTTTTAATTTTTCTACTGGAAGGATTTCTGATTCAGAATCAGAACTCGTGCAAGTACACTGGTAGGGGTTGCTGCATTTGCAAGAATGATGAATGAGAATGTCTTCATCTGAACTTGTTACTTCTGATGAAGAATCTGTTGAAGAACAACATCCTTCTTTTAAAAGATGAGCCTCTAATTTAGGCCTGTTGTGGGGATTGTAGGGACAAGAGTTTGTATCATGTGTTTGATCCCCACATCTGTTGCATGCAAACCTAGGCTACCTTCTTGCCTGGGCATCTTTGGCTCATTCTTCAGAGGCTTTACCTTTGCCTCTCCAGGAAGCTTCATTATCAGGACACTCATGAGCATAGTGTCCATTATTTCCACAGATCCAACATTTGATCTGTTGTTTGGCCTCATGCTTATGAGTTTTCAACTTGATATCTTGAGGAGTGAAGTAATGAGTATTTGGCACATATTTGTACCTTCGTGGTGGCTTTTTATTTCTTTCTTTTTTATAATCTTTGCACCTTTTTCTGACCTGCAAACCAGGATTTGTATTATAGAGGCCATACTTTTCACACACAGATTTTTGGTCAGGCAAATATGAAGTCTTGGAGACAGACTTCTGGATTTTCATACTAGTACATAATCCTATTAAGGATTTAGTAATAATAGAATAAATTTTTCCCCATGTATATGTTTCATATGGAAGAGAGAAAGTTTCTTCCATCTTGAGGTATTCTACAAATTTGCTAGGTAAAGCTGCCATATAAACTTGTTTCCATAACAAGTTTTTACTATCTTTAACCTCAAAAATCCTCTGTGTCCATTCTTTGTGGAACTGTTCATACTCTGACATTTTTCTGCATTTCATATTCATTAAGACAATTTCATGTTTGTCAGAGATTTCTGCCTCAGTGCCACACCAGTGCTCAAGGATCAGAGTAGTCAATGCCCCAATCATATTGTTCATGGGATTTCCATCAAAGTGATAAACTATATCCCCTTGTTCATCTTTTAAATTCTCTGATTCCATCTTTGTAATCATTAGTGGGGACGATATTACTTCCCACCATTTACTCAAAGTTCCAGTAAAACATTGAATAATGGTTTTACATGCTTCCACCTCCCCTTTTCCTTTCATGCACATTATCTTATAAGAGACAAACATGCGGTCAATCATTTGTCTGATTTGTGCAATAGAAAGGTTATCTATATTCCATTCTTGGTACCAGTCTTCTGCAAAGGTTTGGGATTCAGGCAATTTCCCTTTTCCTACTAGCTCTGGTGCAGCTGGTCTATTTGTATGGGGGGGAATATTTTCATAGGCAGGTCTTTTGATGGTGACCATAGACAGGTTATCATCTTCATTCTTTTTGGAGCTTTCAGGTTTTTCTTCAGGAGGGAAAAAGAAAGGAAATTTCTTTTTGATGGCTTTTTCAGATGGATTATATACAGGTGAAAGAATAGATATATGGGGGCTAGGAAGAAGGAATGAGGATGGAATTGGCTTATCTTCTCTACTGGATTTTCTTTTGATGTCAGTTAGGGATTTTCCTATTTCAGTTAAAGCATTCCCTAATCCTTCCATCAAATCACCATGTTTTTCTTTGCTTTCAAATAAGGTTATATCAAACTTGTCTTTAACATCAACTATCTTTTCATGGATTTGATTTACAGCATGTACAATTGTGTTTGTGGAAACTTGCAAATCCATGATTTGGTTTTGTTTGACACAATCTTTGGTGAGATAGACTTGTGTGGCCATTCCCCTCAAGGCTATATTTGTCCAGTTTATCTGTTCTGAAACTGTCTGGACTCTTTTGTCTATTCCTGATAATTGATTTGCTTCATCAGTAAGCAAAGGAATAGCCTTAGCCTGTTTTGAACTATCTTCTAGAATAATGCTCTGAAAAGGAGGAAAAGTAGTTTTTGATTCTATTACAGATCCATCGATACTTTTCCATTCATGGTTTGGAGAAACAGAGATTTCTCCTGTCATTTGAACTATAGGAGATATATACAAGTTTCTCCATTCGAAGAAAGATATCCAGCATTCTTCTTGAACCATGTATTCTTTCCACAGTTTTGACAATCTCTATTTTTCTGACTCAGGAGTGGTTTCATCAAACTCTTGTGAATCAGGATTTGTGAATAAATCCCAATTTGTCATCTTTTTGATCCATTTTTCTGGAAACGATCCCTTTTTACAACCAGTCATGACTGTTAAATATTTCAAGATTTCTTCTACAGCGAGTCTCCCTATGTGTTTGGGCAATATGTTTGTGAATCTACATTTTGGTATGGTGACGTCACATTGTTCAATATATCCCAAGCCATATTTTGGAGAATTTGGGGTTCTTGAGCCTCTGTAGATTTCTTTTAATCTGGGATCTAGACTTTCAATAGATGGCATGTAATGGATCATATTACATAAAACAGGTTCAGAAGTAGATGCAGACATTTCTACAGTATTTTGTACAGATCTGACAGAGAATGAATCCAGACTAAGTATTTCTATCTTTACACAGGAAAGGAGGGATTTGAAAACTAATTTCCGACCCGAAGGTATGGGATTTTGCTCAGGCTGCTGGCCTTCTCCTCAGGTAAAGACTAGAAAACTATTCAACGAGTCGCAGTAGTGGAACTGTGCCTTTAAACAGCCCGAGACTACTGATACGGCTCTGGATTCAGTTTTTACAGAGACTAAGATATGAACAGAAAGACAAAATAAATGAGTGAATAGCTATAACAGATCAGGATGAGTCTGTTATCATACCTGGGGCAAAAATGAGATCACGGCTCAGATACCATTTGTAAGCAGGGGCCTCGTCTGGAAGAGAATGAATCTTCCTGTGTGTTTCTTCCTTCTGCGCACGTTGTTTCAGTTACCCGTCATGAAATCACCCACTCGAAGTCCATCAAGCGTCTCCTTCACAGACCAGTTCTATTTGAAGCCGATTACATGGATTTACTAGACTAGCCTTCGCGGTTACAATCTGCCCTAGCGGCCACCTGCCTTGCGGGACTTACTACCACCGATCACTGCTACCAACAATCCACCATCCAGTCAACCTTAATAACAGGGGCGAGCAACTTACGAGCTCAACTGAAATCAACAGAATAAATATTTGGAATGCGCAGAGAACATAGACAGTAGGCAAAACATCAGAAATGTACGGAAGCTTTATATTATATTCAGAGCATAACAATGGCTCACGGGTATTACAGATTATGCCAGATGCATACAGACTCAAAAGACAGAGCAGGATGCTCTTCGCTCAGACTCTAGATACACACTATGTGCTTCTGCCACTTTAGGTTTGTGCTGGCCGAGCCAGAATCACGCAGGCTTATCAAAGCACCCTATAGACAGAAAGACTCGAGCTTCAGAGAGAGGGAAGCTAGAATGTCTGACTCACACATTGACTGAATACGAATGCCCAAATGGACTAATTGTCCTCCTTATATAACAATTTTGAGTGGAGGAGTAATCATGAAGCATTATTTCGGACTCTGACTCCTGGCCCCTCATGTTGGCCACTAACTCTAAACTTGTGATTCGGCAGATGGATCCATGTAAGAATCTCTGTCCGATCAGACTTCTTTTAAGTTACATCATATAGTACTAAAAGATTTGTCGGGGTGGTCACACAGGATTCCCTGACCAAATCATAGACATAATGTACATCTGATGGGGTTGTCATGCAAGATTCCCCAACGATATGACTCATATAAGGACAATCATATGGCTGACAGTAAGGCATCTTGGAAATGTGGGTCAAACCGCACCAAAAGTCAGAGAAGTGCTCCGAGTTTCCAAGATTCCCACGGATAGTCATGATACCAATACAACACAATAATATCCATGATGGATTTATTTTTGTACAAAGTGGAGTTGATATCGACAACCCACGGAAAATGGATGACACCACTGTCGGCCATCTAGACTTGAATATTTTCTTTAATCGAAAGGATGACTTTGGAAATGATTGAATAAATATGGGTCCCAATGTTGCGTGTACACTTGTCGCAAGAGATCAGGATCAACATCAGAATCTTGAGATTGGAGCATGAATTTTGTCCTCATAACCCACGGATGTTTTTCTATAACAAACATTTCTTTATACTCTGCTTCTGTGAAGAGATCACTGATGTAGTCTAGCGGTCTGGTAAAATGAATAAACATTTTTCCTGTTTCAGTAACATCAGGGTTTATTCCGACTGGATTCAAACCAAATTTTTCCCACCAAGCCATCATCCATTCTGGTTCTTCCCAGTTTCTGAATTCATGTGCAAATTTGATCATGCAGTAATAGAAACTAAACCGGCTAGTCCATAAACAAATATTAAACCACATTTCTTTGTATTGTTCATAAGTTAGACCAAATAATAATTCTGCAGGGTTTTTCCGAGGCCAGTCTGTTAAAGATCTCATTTTGTTTATTTGGAAGGCATGATAGACAGGAGATCTGTTCCAACTTCTAGTAGCATGATCATACCATTGAGTGGCTTCATTTCTTAATCTGGTCAAATCCCCAAACTCGATGATTTTTTCTCTAGAAGTGATCGTTATTGGCTGATGGATTTGGCCCAAAATATGTTGTGGTGGTAGAACTTTAGGACTGGTATTTGCAGAAAATCCTGGGAGCCATAGTTCTAGTTTTTCAGAGGACCGTAGTTGCCATGTAGGTCTCCAGTGAGCTTTGAATACATCCCAAGGAGTATTTTCATCGTAATAGGTACTGACTGGCTATTGTCTTTCTTTATCAAATACTTGGACTGTAACCATGCAAGTAAAATAAGCAATCTGCATATGTCTGTCAGAAATGAATGGCAGTTCGATCCTTTTTGCAGTAATATCTCTGATAGGGGGCATAGTGATGAAATATCCAGGTCCTTCATTGCATATACAACACCCATGAGGTGATACTGCTGATAAAAATGGAGATCCTAAAATGCAATCAACTGGGAGATCAGAAATATGAAATCTCATCCCTAGGCTGCAATCTTCCAGCAAAACATTAGCTCTAGGAATTTCATATTTAAAACTTGTATCTTTATTTCCAAGTCCTGTGGCAGCTCCGAAACTGGGTGACCAATATTTTGCTAGTATTACATTTTTGTGGAGTATATTGATATCCGATCCAGTCTCTATGAGGGAAGTTAGGATAAATATCTCATTACCGATTTCTAGCTTTATTTTGACATAATATTTCTGGTAAGAGATTGGCAATACCTGCATCCCCTTAATACCCTGTAATTCTGATGTTGTCTTTTCTTCAACACTAAATTCATAAGGAGCGTCTTCTAATGGAGGAGGGATAGACTCAAGTTTTTCTTTAATTATATTTATTTCTTGCTTGGCCCATGAGTCTATGGGATATCCAACCTCTACTTCTTGCTGGAGTAAATTTAAATCTCTTCGAAGACTTGCTACTTCTGTTTTAAGGAAAGAGATTTCTTTGGCCAGATCTGTAACAGAGACATTCTGCAATTTTGGTTCTCTGTTATACTTGATGTATGTTTTAGTATTTTTATCAAAATAGGCATCTAAGAAGAGAGGTTGCCTTTTTGATTCTTCACAATGTTTCCCTTTCTGTTCTGTTTTAACAGCTTTAATATATGCATCTAGAAGGGAAGACTTCATATCACTATCAGGGAGACTTTTGATCTGTGCAAGCATCTGGGCTTCATGATCTCCTGTATTTTTATACATGCATACTTTTAATTTTTCTACTGGAAGGATTTCTGATTCAGAATCAGAACTCGTGCAAGTACACTGGTAGGGGTTGCTGCATTTGCAAGAATGATGAATGAGAATGTCTTCATCTGAACTTGTTACTTCTGATGAAGAATCTGTTGAAGAACAACATCCTTCTTTTAAAAGATGAGCCTCTAATTTAGGCCTGTTGTGGGGATTGTAGGGACAAGAGTTTGTATCATGTGTTTGATCCCCACATCTGTTGCATGCAAACCTAGGCTACCTTCTTGCCTGGGCATCTTTGGCTCATTCTTCAGAGGCTTTACCTTTGCCTCTCCAGGAAGCTTCATTATCAGGACACTCATGAGCATAGTGTCCATTATTTCCACAGATCCAACATTTGATCTGTTGTTTGGCCTCATGCTTATGAGTTTTCAACTTGATATCTTGAGGAGTGAAGTAATGAGTATTTGGCACATATTTGTACCTTCGTGGTGGCTTTTTATTTCTTTCTTTTTTATAATCTTTGCACCTTTTTCTGACCTGCAAACCAGGATTTGTATTATAGAGGCCATACTTTTCACACACAGATTTTTGGTCAGGCAAATATGAAGTCTTGGAGACAGACTTCTGGATTTTCATACTAGTACATAATCCTATTAAGGATTTAGTAATAATAGAATAAATTTTTCCCCATGTATATGTTTCATATGGAAGAGAGAAAGTTTCTTCCATCTTGAGGTATTCTACAAATTTGCTAGGTAAAGCTGCCATATAAACTTGTTTCCATAACAAGTTTTTACTATCTTTAACCTCAAAAATCCTCTGTGTCCATTCTTTGTGGAACTGTTCATACTCTGACATTTTTCTGCATTTCATATTCATTAAGACAATTTCATGTTTGTCAGAGATTTCTGCCTCAGTGCCACACCAGTGCTCAAGGATCAGAGTAGTCAATGCCCCAATCATATTGTTCATGGGATTTCCATCAAAGTGATAAACTATATCCCCTTGTTCATCTTTTAAATTCTCTGATTCCATCTTTGTAATCATTAGTGGGGACGATATTACTTCCCACCATTTACTCAAAGTTCCAGTAAAACATTGAATAATGGTTTTACATGCTTCCACCTCCCCTTTTCCTTTCATGCACATTATCTTATAAGAGACAAACATGCGGTCAATCATTTGTCTGATTTGTGCAATAGAAAGGTTATCTATATTCCATTCTTGGTACCAGTCTTCTGCAAAGGTTTGGGATTCAGGCAATTTCCCTTTTCCTACTAGCTCTGGTGCAGCTGGTCTATTTGTATGGGGGGGAATATTTTCATAGGCAGGTCTTTTGATGGTGACCATAGACAGGTTATCATCTTCATTCTTTTTGGAGCTTTCAGGTTTTTCTTCAGGAGGGAAAAAGAAAGGAAATTTCTTTTTGATGGCTTTTTCAGATGGATTATATACAGGTGAAAGAATAGATATATGGGGGCTAGGAAGAAGGAATGAGGATGGAATTGGCTTATCTTCTCTACTGGATTTTCTTTTGATGTCAGTTAGGGATTTTCCTATTTCAGTTAAAGCATTCCCTAATCCTTCCATCAAATCACCATGTTTTTCTTTGCTTTCAAATAAGGTTATATCAAACTTGTCTTTAACATCAACTATCTTTTCATGGATTTGATTTACAGCATGTACAATTGTGTTTGTGGAAACTTGCAAATCCATGATTTGGTTTTGTTTGACACAATCTTTGGTGAGATAGACTTGTGTGGCCATTCCCCTCAAGGCTATATTTGTCCAGTTTATCTGTTCTGAAACTGTCTGGACTCTTTTGTCTATTCCTGATAATTGATTTGCTTCATCAGTAAGCAAAGGAATAGCCTTAGCCTGTTTTGAACTATCTTCTAGAATAATGCTCTGAAAAGGAGGAAAAGTAGTTTTTGATTCTATTACAGATCCATCGATACTTTTCCATTCATGGTTTGGAGAAACAGAGATTTCTCCTGTCATTTGAACTATAGGAGATATATACAAGTTTCTCCATTCGAAGAAAGATATCCAGCATTCTTCTTGAACCATGTATTCTTTCCACAGTTTTGACAATCTCTATTTTTCTGACTCAGGAGTGGTTTCATCAAACTCTTGTGAATCAGGATTTGTGAATAAATCCCAATTTGTCATCTTTTTGATCCATTTTTCTGGAAACGATCCCTTTTTACAACCAGTCATGACTGTTAAATATTTCAAGATTTCTTCTACAGCGAGTCTCCCTATGTGTTTGGGCAATATGTTTGTGAATCTACATTTTGGTATGGTGACGTCACATTGTTCAATATATCCCAAGCCATATTTTGGAGAATTTGGGGTTCTTGAGCCTCTGTAGATTTCTTTTAATCTGGGATCTAGACTTTCAATAGATGGCATGTAATGGATCATATTACATAAAACAGGTTCAGAAGTAGATGCAGACATTTCTACAGTATTTTGTACA
>JZKD02S1591887.1:0-10198 GCA_000966675.3 Picea glauca
CACCTACGATGTTGTAAGTTCACCTTATAACTTGAGGAAGTAGAGCAAGAGACTGCCAGGAGGGAAAAAAGAAGAAGTCCATTGAAGGACACAAGAGAACTGGGAACCTTGGAGGCTTTTAAGACGAGCAAAGTCACAGAGGGAAGTGTATGAAAAACTCTACAAGGAGTGCAGAAGGGGTTTTGAGAACAGTCTAAATCTCGAAATGGGAGTTTGCACTAAGTGTGCAAATAAGTCGAGGACTTTCCAAAGTCTCGAAGATGGAGAAATCATCGATCGTCGAGGAGAAGAAAGGTGGTGGAATATCGAGAGGTTCGGGAGAAGGAACTTTGTAAGGTTTGCCAAGAGAAAACAAAGGTCTTCACTAAGTTGCGAAGAGCGATTTCATTCTAGACCATTGGATCCAGAGGACACGTGGCAGAGATCCACGAAGTTTGAGAAATTATGGAAGGGAACACCCAATATAGGAACTCACGAGGTCCAAGTTCGCCAAAGTGATCACAGTCATTGATTGCGAGGGGAACGTGGACTGTAGATTGGTCCCAAAGTATTCGTCGATTCAGGAATCGGGAAGGAGGAGAAAGTCACTCGCAAAAGTACCGAAGTGCAGAGTTGAGAAGGGAGCTAGCCCACAGTCATAGTCTGTGGTCACATCAAGGAGGTATCCTAACATAGAGAGCTAGCACTATTGACATTGAATTTTGAAAATGCTAAGGAGAGGGTCTATGGGTGCCACGAAAGAAAAGGACATGTGATAGAAGATTCGGGTTCCAGTAAGGAATATAAGGATTCGCTTCGACTCAATACATCAAACGATCCTAGACTGGTAGGTTGAGTCATCCCTTCGGAGGGGGGGGAGGAGGATTTCCACCAGTTCTTTACAAGGGGACTACATGCATAGATTAAATTATAAACTAAATCAACTACTAGAAAAAAATATATAAGACATTATCATCCATTCGGGAACCCAAGTACCTTATAGCATTCATGAGGATCCTCAAGCATGGTATTTTCCTTCTCTGTATGTAGAAACCAATTAAATAATTAGTATGCATCCATTAAAATTTAAGAAAATTGTATAAGTAAATAATTATGAGAGAAACAACACGACTTAACTTTTGGAAATAAGGTCTGCGGTTGGAATGTTGGGAATGTATTTCATTTTCATAGCACGAATATTCCTCATTTCTTGTAATTATTAAGGAGAAACAATTTAGTTAGTTATAAAAAGGAGAAGTTGTGAGTGAACTTCTTTATACATGCTTATTTCCTAAGGTTGTAAATATTATCTATGAACGGGTGGAGTTGGATAATGGAGGGAATTTTTATTTCTTGTTTGGGAATAAATGATTTGCATTAGAATGTTTCCCTAAAAATATATATACTCTAAGTTCACACGAAATAAAAATAAAAGTATAGATTGATTACCAAAAAGATGAAGAGAGGCGGGACACAGATTGAAACCGATTGGCCTCTTTCTTAGAAGACGATCTTCTGCTCATATCTAATGGTTTCTCTCACAATGAAAGTGCCCAGCATTAATATTTAAATAGAACTCCCATTATGGAAAAAAATCAAGTAAACACTTATGATTTATGTATATACAGAACAAATGTTTGACTTTTAGAAGCCTCTGTACAATGAAAATGAAATTCTAAGCCATACTTTTACAAAACATTTACATTTAGAGTACTCAAGAAAAAACAACCTTACTTAATAAAACAATTATCTTTAGGCTGAATACCAATTCTCTCTAAATTCTTATCAAACATAGAATCCGATGAGGAAAAAGTTGGGTATTCATTAGAAAAAAAAAAGTAAACCCAGTGCTCATAGTTACGCAAAGATACCTTCGAACGTAACCCATGAGAAATTAAAACTCACGAAGGACATAGTTCGAAGAAAAATCATTAAATCACAAGTTAACCAGGTGACACAGAGAATAAAATAAAGAAAAGAAAATGGGATTCTATATTATCTTAACATCAAACTCAATCATAAAATACGATGTTGCAAGCTACGATCCCTGTATTGACGAA
This sequence comes from Picea glauca, assembly GCA_000966675.3. Lineage (NCBI taxonomy): Eukaryota > Viridiplantae > Streptophyta > Pinopsida > Pinales > Pinaceae > Picea > Picea glauca. Next base: position 2,040 of record JZKD02S1591887.1, read on the forward strand.
AAACCTTTCAGTTTTTATAATATTCCATCAAGGAAAGATTGAAGGAGGAACTCTATGTGTGAGGACTTAAGTTTACAAAGCATTTTCGATACTTGTAAAGAAAAATTTGAAAGACAATCTCAAGAAAAAACACACACATAGAAGCACATATATAACCCCTTTTACCAAGAATGTTCATGACCAATATTATCATATAAAAGAAAAATAACACTGACCTTGTTCAGAGTTCCTCAAAGAAAGAGAGCCTTCCTTCTCCTTTTCATTTTGGTAGTGAGAACAATGGACATCAACTCACTGTGAGGAAAATCTCTTTACCCACCAAAACCACAAGAAAACTCTAAAGAAACATTGAGAACAATGGAATCTCACAGCGAGGAAACCTCCTCACCCACCAAATTCATAGAATAAAATCAAAACCAATGTATTGAACAAAGGAAGAGAGTGATAATGAAGATTTGACACCTTTCAAAAATGTCATACACCTCAAGCCCATGATTGTACTAAGCTTGGATAAATGTGATACAAAAGGTGGTGTAACCATGTTATTTCAAGGACATGGGGCCAATGATTGTACTAATCTTGGATGAATGTGATACAAAAGGTGGTGTAACCATGTTATTTCAAGGACATGGAAGCATAAGATTTGTTCATACTCTGCTAGCACCAGGTATACATACTACAATGTCTAGGAATAGTAATGATAACCCCAATTTAACATATTGTATTAGAGGAAGGGTAATCCTTGAAGACCACACTATTCATTTTGAGGCTTAAAATGAGACAATAAAATAACTAGGTAAAGTAAACATCGATTTTCGATTAAGAAAGAGACTTTAATCTTTTTTTAAGTCTAAGGAATTGAAGTTAGTTGTTTAAAGGTCACTGTTGATAGAAACACCAAGGAGGAGATAATAGTATTAATTTGATCTAATTTGCATGGTTCCAATGTATTAATCATCAAAGAATACTTATATGATATTCAAATATTAGAAAGTGAAACAAAGTAATTGTCCTAGTCAAATATGGTCCTAAGGGTACTAAGAACATCATCACATATAGATGCGAAAATTGCCATAAGTGTTATTTTTAGCACCTTAAAGATTTTATATTTTTTGCAATTTTAAGAGGTACATTATAGGTAGGGAGGAGGGGAGGGATAGAAAGTGTATGTGCAAGAGTGTGGGAAGAAGAGATTGTTAAACAAAGAGGGGAGATAGAGAGAGGTATAAAAAGGATGGAGGTAGAGAGTGATTATGTTAAAGTGTGTGAAGGAGAGATAAGAAGACATAGAGTGGGGATAGAAAGTGTGTGTGTGAGAGTGTGGGAGGGAGAGAGAGGAATACATAGAGAGGTTATAGAAAGTGTGTGTGTGAGAGTGTGAGAGGTAGAGAGAGGAAGAAAAATAGGATAGGTAGAGAGTGATTGTTTTAGAGCGTGGGAGGGGTATAGAGGAAGACATATACAGTGGGTAGAAAGTGTGTCTGGGAGGGAGAGAGAGAGAGAGAAAGGAATAAAAGGGTAGTAGAGAGAGTGTGTGAGAATGTGAGAGGGATAGAGAGTAAAATAGATAGTCAGGTAGAGAGAGAGGTAAATGTAAAAAAGAGGGGTATATTTAGGAGAGATAGAGGAGAAATAATGGGAGGGGGGAGAGAGAGATGGATGATGGTAGAGAGAGAGAGTGTGTGAGAGTGTGAGCGGGGGAGAGAGCAAGACAAAGAGGACGGGTAGAGACAGAGAGGGAGGAGGGTAGGGAATATAAAAAGAAAAAGAATAGGGGTATAGACATAGTGTGAGAGGGAGCAGAGGGAGAAAGAGATAGGGGTTAGAGAGAGGGATAGTGAGAGGAAGGGAAGCAACGAAGGATACATAGAAGGGGATGAGAGAGAATGAGAGGAGGGGGGATACAAAGGGAGACATAGAGGGAAAATAGATAGAGAAAGAGGGGAAAATATAGTGTTATTGAGACTAAGAAGTAAGAGAGAGAGAAAGGGTGGAATCAAGAGGGGAGTGAGAGACAAAGGGGTAGAGAGAGAGAGAGAGACAGGAATATGGGGGGATAGAGAGGAAGTGGGTGTGAGAGTATAAGGCATGTCAAGTTAAGGTCTAGCTCTATGTCTTTACATGCCTTGTGATGTCTAAGTATTGACATGTCTAGGTATTACCATGTATAGGAGTGTGAAGGAGAGAGAGGGAGACATACAAGGGGGATAGAGAGGGAGGGTGAGAGGGAGATAGAGAGGGGGTAAATGTAGCAGAAGGAGGAGAGGTATAGAGAAAGAACTGATTTATAAGAGGGTGTGTGCATTCTTAGAGAGTGTGTGCACTCTTAGAGCATGTGTACCCTCCTAGAGTGCATGCGTCCTCTTAAGAAAACATACACATTCTTTTTAATTCAATCATTTTGGACTGGATTGACAATGTATATGTTGAATTGGTTGGCTTGGATTTAGGTTCAGGATGAGAAACCTAGTGGTTCGGTTTGCAAATTGATAAACACCTCTATTTTTATAAATACCCCTCTATCTTTGTCTCTAACACTATTTTTATATAGGATAAACAATTAAGTTGTTGACAAAACTATAGAAATAGATAGAGTTGGCTATGCGGATTTGAAATATATATATTTTTTTAAATTCATATTGTTTACTATTTTTAATCTATTTTTGTCTTCACATATATCAAAATCCTAGAATACATACCTCTCTTATTTATTCTATAACTTTTGTCAAGTTAACCATTTATCAAATGAGTTATACATGACACTAGAGGAGACCCATATCTATGATATAAAAATAAAATAAAATTGTTTTGATCATGTTAAGACCCTCTAAGCTGGCACGAACAAAAGACCTTGTAATTTGAGGCATATGTTGACTTTGATAATTTAAAAAATATATAAAATTAATATTGAAATTTTCCAAAAATACACGACACACGAAAATTGGGTTCTCTACAAGTATACAAGTTTTTGGAATGAAATTTCTTCATTAAAATACTCAACACCTACACGAACAAAAACATATACCTTATATTTTGTTGGAAAAATAAGATACCATTGTTAGAATAAATCAAATTTTACCTAGTTATTCACAATGTCTATGAATAAAAGTTGTGTATTCGGGAAACTAATTCAATTTCCCACATTTCATCTTCTTACACCATATTCAAATTCATTATAAAAAACCTTGAATAATCCCTCCAAGTTAACATATTGTTGTTTTTCTAGGTTTGCATCGGCACTAATGCATCATGAGAGACCATCATTAACTTGCACTCACCCTAATACTTTATTAAGGCTATGTATTAATACTTTAATAACTTAATAAGGTTATGTTCGACCTATTAATGTATTAATTTATTAGTGTATTAATACTTTAGTAATGTATTAAATGTATTTTTACTATAATAATGTATTACTTCATTAGTGTATAAATAATTTAGCAATTTATTAGTTATTAATGTATTAATGTATTAATAAATTAAGACATTACATATTACATTGATGTGTTAATTCCATGCATAGTCATGGTCATGTTCATCTATGGGCAACAATTGTCAAACATGGTTTACCATTGTTAGCCACACTCAACTATTGTCATGGTCAACCAAATTCAACCATAATCAAGGTGAAAAAAAGTTAACTATGGTCATGGTCAACCATAATTTACCATGAACATGGTAATCCAGGGTCAACCATAACTAACCAAGGTCATGGTCAACCAAGGTTAACAATAATTATCCATGATCATGGTCAAGCAAGGCTATGGTCAACCATAGTCAACCTTTCCTTCGTAGATTTAGCCAAGGTCTACCAAATTTAACCATAATCACCGTCAACCATAAGAAACCATATTCATGGTCAACCATATTTAACCACGGTCATTGTCAATTCAGGTATTAATGTATTAATACTTTACTAGTGCATTATTAATGTATTCCTACTTATAATTCATCATATACAAAGTTCTAGATGATTTTCTATCAATGTTATGATAAAAAGTATACATTATTTAACAATTTTCTATGAATGTCGTTAGAACAAGTATAATTCATCATCTACAAAGTTCAAGATTATTTGCTATCAATGTCTTTAGAACAAGAAAAAGTAATCAACTCTGAAGTTAAAAATGATTTGGTACAAGTTTTGTTAGAAAAAGTATGATTCTAAGTTGGCTTCTATGAAATACATCACATCAGTTCAAAGTTCCTATCTTTGTGACAACAACAAAAAAAATATTAGATTTTTTTCTTAAAACTTGCAAAAAACTTCTTTTGTAATGTGTCGAACATAAACCAACTTTGTCATGTGCCAAACATAACCACACATTGCAATCTTACCAGCAAAAGCAAATGTTGCAACATGATGATCATAATAATGTTGCAATGTGACGAACATAGTAACATCACAATCTAACAAAAATAGCAACATCAGAATGTGTCAAACATAGCCATTTCGTTGCAATGTGACAATCTTTCTTTCTTCCTGGATTTCAATGCGTTAAGTCATATAGAAATAATTATAGACTTTATATTGGACATAATCATTGGGTGGGAGGTTTAGTGTGTCCTTTTTCCTTCTAGCTCCTAAATCATGAAATTCACAATAGTTGACATTGCATTACTATGTTATATGATGATTCTTGTAGAAACTCTAGTATTCATCTTGGTATGAGCGTTACCTTTGTTTCAGTGATAAGTGAGAGAGTGAAAAAGGCATGACTCGGTTCCACCTAAATAAAGAACGACTTGTCTTTATGGTCATAAGGGAACCACATAAATGCCACGTCGTTGCAATGTGATGATCATAGACTTATTGTGAAAATGTGAAGAACGTAGCCTTATCATGAAAATGTGACGAACATAGCCTTATCGTCGCAATGCGGCGAACATAGCATTTTCATGGAAATGTGATGAACATAGCATTGTATTCACAATGTGATGCATATATCGTGTCATCATAATGTGACGCAAATATCCTATCGTCACAATGTGACACAAATATCTTATCATCAAAATGTGACGAACATAGCCCTGTTGTCACAATGTGATGAACATAGTTTTGTCATGGCAATGTGACACACATAACCTTATTATCACAATCTGATGAAGATAACCTTGTTGTCGCAATGTGAGAAACATAGTCTTGTCATTGCAATGTGACGAACATAGCCTTGTCATCGTAGTGTGACAAAAATAACCTTGGCATCACATGTCATTCCAATGTGATGCAAATATCCTAATGAACTTAGGCTCTTCATCGTAATGTGATGAACATAGCCTTGTGACGACGAGGCTATGACATTGACATCATATTTCAATGGTATTAATACCATATTGATACATAGACTATGTTCGACCTATTAATGTATTATTATTTTGTTTAATGTATTAAATGTATTTTTAATGTATTTTTACTATAATAATCTATTACTTTATTAGTCTATAAATAATTTAGCAATTTACTAATTAATAATGTATTAATGTATTTATAAATTAAGACATTACAATATATATTAATATATTAGTGTCATCCATAGTCATGTTCATCTATGGACAATAATTGTTAAACATAGTTAACCATTGTCAACCACACTCAATCATGGTCATGATCAACCAAAGTCTATCATAGTGAAGGTCAACGGAAGTTAACCATGGTCATGGTCAACCATACTTAACCATGACCATGGTAATCCAAGGTCAACCCACAATTAACCAAGGGTAACCATAATTATCCATGGTCATGGTCAAGCAAGTTTATAGTCAACTATAATTAACCATGTCAACCATAGTTAACCTTTTCTTCCCAAAATGAACCAAGGTCTACCAAGGTTAGTCATAATCACTATCAACCATAAGAAACCATGGTCATAGTCAACCATATTCAACCATGATCATTGTCAATTTACTTATTAATGTATTAATACTTTAATAATATTTTATTAATATATTAATATTTTATTAATTTTTTAATGTATTCATACATTAATATCTTAATATTAATTTTTTAATATCAATGTTAATGTTTGAATATCAATGTTAATGTTTTAGAGTATTAATAATATTAAAAAATACATAATATTAATAATGTATTTATTAATGTAAATTAAAACTTTAATTTATACATTACATTAATAAAATAATGTATTATCAATGTATTAATATTTTAATAATGTATTAATACTTTATTGATATATTAATATTTTATGAATGTTTTAATGTATTAAAAGTTTATTAATATATTAATTAGTTAAGGCATTGAAATATAGATTATCCAGAGGGGGTAGGGTATGTATACTTTCGTAGACTTGATCTTGACCTTAAAAATAGATTATTATTATTATTATTATTATAATTAATTAATACATAAATATTTTAATTTATATATTAATACTATAAATTAATTAACACTTTAATTATGTATTAATACAATAATGCCTAACAACAATTACATTCAACTAAAAAAGTGATTGATATAGATAAGAGGTTGAATGAAGTAATTTCTCTCTCATTTACTTGCTTGATTAAGTAGATGGATAGTCATCATAAATACACAGATCATAAATACACAGAATAAGTGAATTTGCATTCATTAAGTGAAGAATGGGAAATTCTAAAGAAATATCTAATTAGTGTATTTGGAATTTAGTCTTATATATAAATATGAAAAAAAAACTATGAGTTCCCATTCTTCCATGTAATTAAGGTCGGCCAATTAAAATTAAAATAGTCCATTTCCCATTTACCGTTAACTCTTGCAGACGTCACTACTAATGCGAATCAAGATTCACGGACACTATTAAAGTAATTTTACCATTTCCCATTTACCGTTAACTCTTGCAGACGTCACTTTCGGTCTATTAATGCGAATCAAAATTCACGGACACTTTTTAACAGTTCAGTCTCTTCCATGGTTGGCCAATTACAATCGTCCATTTTTCATTGACCGTTAAATCTTGAAAACGTCATTTTTATTTTAAGAAAGCGAGATTTACTGACAGCGAACAATATACAGCAATGTAGCAAATTGAAAGGTTGTAAGAGGTGGTATATATATAGTTGTTGATAGAAGTAGTTACCCCTAAACATCTATTGGTAATGGATATATTTAATAATCTTTTAATTATAAATTTTAATAATATAAATATCAATTGAAAATGTTAGCATATTTTTTGTAGTCTTTCCAAATCAATGATCCAGATCTAATGTTCATAACTTTCTAACATTTTTAAAAGCTTTTATTAACATGTTTACTTTTTAACATTTACCTAATATGACTAAGAAATTATTTTGTGACCATCTAATTACCAAATTAAAATGATTACCAAATTGAAATGATTAACAAACTTACTTCAAACTACAAATTTAGTTCACTATTAACTTTTTATCATTTTACAATATTAGATTTACATTTATGCCATGGTAACCCCATAATTACAATGATTTCATATTCTTCATTTGTATTGAAAAAATCGTAACTACATACAGAAATCCACAACTCCCAACAATTTTGGAAATTTCTCGATCTTTTGCTTGAAAATATAGCTCAGCTTCAATATGGTCAATAAGATGCACTAACAGGATAAACTTGAACCTTGAAGGAATTTATTGAAGATGATGACAAGTATGAATGCAAAAGTCGTGAACCGCGGATGATGTATGTATTAGTATGCGTTTTTGACGGAAGGATCTTCAATTATACGGCGAATTATTCTTCCTCAAATCCATCAAAACATAAACTTTTAGGTGTTAGTTGCGTGGACGGCCATCAACTCTTTGCACGGTCCCTGTTATTTTTTAAACTCTATTCAAGTTATATTGTTAACCTATTACGTATTCTCCTACAAGAGTTGACAATAGTTTAGTCAAAGCTTAATTTGTATATTTATTTTGTACACGGCCTTTTATAAACTAGGTTTTGATATGCATTTCTTCCTTCTTTTTAACTCATTTACGTCTTGATATGGAGCGTTTATTCAAAACCGTCCGATTATTTTATGCAATTATAAAAAAAACAACTATAATTATATAACTGCTAATGAATTCATATATATACATATTTAATTTACAAACCTGAATTCCAAGATAAACCCTAATTAGGATTTTAAAATAAAATAATATAACCTCTTCGTTCATAAACCATAATCATTGTGACTGTGCTA
>JZKD02S1591888.1:0-10198 GCA_000966675.3 Picea glauca
CCTTTTTCTGTAGGTATGCTTCATATGACAATTATGCTAACCCAGAAAGAACATCTTGTAACAGAGGCTGCCTAATTATACAATGCACGATTGTGTTGTTCGTGGTTCAGATGGCAACATTGAGGCAATGTCCATATATATATGGACATTTTTCACTGCATCGCAGAAAATCAATTGTATCATCACTTATCAAAGCAGAAGCAGAAGCAGGAAAGTTGCATTTCGCACATACAAGCTCAAAGGGGTTCGAGTATGCATTCACTGCAACCAAAACACCTTAAACCTGGAAATGCAAGCATAGGAATTAATACACCGAACAATATAATACACAACTGCACACCCCCCCCCCCCAAAAAAAAAAAAAAAAACCGCAAAAATTTGGTGAAGGTTATTTGTATCAGCAAAGTGAGAATGATTCTGTAGATGTATACGCACAACAGTTGTAGATCTAGTTAGTTTATTCAAATCATGTACTATATATGCTCGCAACTCTGTTACAAATGTTGCTTGGGTTGTGCGTAAGATCCTTTCTCTAACATTCCTTTTCTTTGTTATATTTTTGAAGAGCATAAGTGGAAATTGCCCTTTATGCAATTGTTGTTCCATTGACTAAAACAAATTTTAATAGGTATAGAACAATTGCAGTTGCAACATGGAACAGTGCAATATTTGTGTAACTTAACCGAGATACATGCACATGCGAAAGTAAAGGACAAAATTAGATATGGAGAATGATACCATTGCCTTGTCACTGCCTGACTATCCATCTTTTATATGCGGAATGTGTTGTGAGCCATTTTTTCTCGCCATTCTGACAACTGCGTCAATGGTTTTGATTGGGCAAATGGCATTTCTATGTGCAAGTTGGCTAATAGTTGCGTCCGGGACGAAACGATATTCTGAAAAAACAGCGGGAATTTTTTCCACAATACTTTTTTCGTTGAGCAAAATAATCTGATCACAATCACCATGGTCATATACTATTTTGGGAAATATATTAAAATTTGTAATGGATATCCCATTACCTGACAATATCTTTTCTACATGTTTCTGGACAAGTTGTGTAGGAATAGTTAGTGTGATTGTCATCATAGCCTCCTTGTCTGTCATGTCAGCACGCATAATGGATCTAATTTTGTTTTCCTTGTCCAAGTAGGTGCTATAGATGACCATTATGTCCCCAATGAACAGTTGTCCAATTCGGTGGTTTTTCAAGCCCTCTATTGATAGTACTTTAGGTGTTACAAGTCTAGACCTGGTGACAATTTTTGAACAACAAAAGTAAAGTCAATGGTAGTGTGCATTATTTTTTTGTTTTCTTTTTTTCCTAGCAAAAATTTACAGGTAGACACATAGTTTTGATGAACTATGGAGCCAGATTTTTGCAACCACACCTCTTAGTCTGCGGAGCCTGTGCTATGTTCGACATCTCGCTTGTACTTGTTGATACTTTTTATGAACTGCAAAACATGTATTGCAGATGACATCATCATATTCACCATGCCATAGATGAATAAATAGCCGATGATATTTGTTTGGTAAACATACTAGGAACATAATGTATGCATCTTTACCTTTGGCCTTGTCGGTTTGTTGATGTCTAGGATGATTGGTTTCTCATGGCCATGTCACTAGTCCAACATTTTATGATGCAAGCATGTGTAGATGAACATCAGAAGGACTAAACAAGCATATGCATTATATACTGTCCATAATAGTTCTTAATGTCACATGCAGGGTGGAAGGAGATCGAATACGAAATAGGGTGTCAACAGATACTTAGGAAACGTAAGGACCCAAGGGTCAAATTGTATGCCTCTGATTTTTTTGACTGGAAAAATGTGTAACAGTAAATAGGGCGTGATGGCGAGGCATGACGGCCAATCTGTATATCATAAAACCCTATAATCCAGGGGAGCAATATTGAACCCGGCACCCGCAATCGACTAATTGGGTAAGTATGGACTAAGGTAGAATCGTGACCATAAATGTGAACCCGTGAGTCTGCCAACCCACGCACTAAGGAATTTTCGGAAATACCACTAAGCAGAGCAATTAGAAAGCAAAAGGGATAATAGAAAATGGAAAAAGTAGAAATGGGGAGGGAACAAAGGCCCATTGTCACCAAGTCATCGTTTTCTAGTATAATATTATATGCCCCCACCCGCTTTGTATATGTAATTTACTAGCACAGTTGGTATACCTTTTCGAAGATTGTACCACAGAACCCTCTGTTGTTGCATAGAAGAATTCATCTTCATGTCCAACCAACCTATTTCTTTCAAGGTAAAAACATCGAATATACAATGGACATGAAGGCAAGTTAGTATGAAGAAAGACATGTAAAAGAAATGAAAACAATTCTATTTATTTCAATGTAACAACAAATAGAATATGATTCACATGAGAATAAGAAGAAAGATACATAGCATATACATACAGGTAAGAAAAAACAATTAAAAAAAAAAGGTGCTAAGCAATGGAACTAGCACAACAAATACACAAACAATAACTGAAATACTCAACACTGGAATATGAAATAGGAGTACAAATATGCACCTTTGTAACTCCTCATCTACATTCACGCCAAAGAGTCCATCGTCCTCTCCAAAAATTCTGTTTGTTTAAATGTAGCAATGCAGGAAAAATATAGTGGGCATCAAGGAAGTTAGCATGCAGGAAGACATGTAATGAAGATAATTTATTATGTAGGAAGGCACGCAACATCTACATACAATAAACTAGGTGAACACACATACAGACAATAAATGAAATACAAAACAATCGAATATGAAATAACAATACAAGCATGTACCTTTGTATCTCCTCTTCCACTGCTGCAGTCAAGACTCTATCGTTTTCTCCAGCTATTATGTTTGTTTGAATGTGGGAATGCACAAAACACAATGAATATGAATGGAAGCTGGTATGCACCAGGGAACAAGTAATATGTACATACAATAAATGAGAATCAACGAATAGAATAAAAGATAGGCAGAAACATGAACCTTTGCTTTTCTCCAATCATGGATGTAAATATATAAAAAATTTCCCTGCCCAAAATATATTACAAGCCACAAAATATTAAGAAAGTGCATCGCCATAGCTAAACGATTTTGGTTTTTCGTGGAAAAGTATCCAGATATTCTTCCAGACATGGAAATATAATTTTTCACTCTCTTTGTTGTACATATCATATCTCAAGTACAAGACAAATTGTATCATGCTCACACCAGTCTGTGTAGAGGATAAAGAACATGTATTGTGATATGGGCACATTCCACCATACATGGTTTATAAGTGCAGCTTGCACATGTTTTATTTTAACAAAAAAACAACGGATATTGCAACTGCACGTGTAGTTGTCCAATTATTTTTTATGCCATTATTTTCTATCATGTCAACACTGAAGTATCAGCAAAATTTTATAGCAGAATAGATCTCGACCTCGCCCTAGGTGGAAAATAACACAACCGCATGTCCACTCGTGGGTGCAGGGTCTGAACACCGTAAAGCACCCAAATAATAATAATAAAACAACTCCAAGTGTCGACACAGGACCCCAACCCTGCAAAGCCGAAGTAAACAATAGAAAACAACAAGCACCAAACCATCAAGAAAGCATGAATATGCCCAGTTGCAGCCCCAGGGCCCCAAAATCGTAAACTTCATCCAAACAAAAACAACCAGCAACCGACGAACCAATGAATAAGAAACAACCACCGAACCAGTAAACAACATATGTATCTCCAACGATAACGAAACTGCAGGCGAAGCACAGAAGGAACCGGAAACATACGATGAGCATGCCAGTAGAAATAAGCAAAAATTCTTACTTGCAAACTGCAAACACTGAACAACAAAGAAGGAATAGAAAATGAAATGATGGCATGGAAACTTACTCTGAAACGATGAAAGACAGAAGCGTAGGTCGAATTGTGAACCAAACAACAACAACAAGAAGCAATCAACGAACCAGTGAAGAAGAAGCAGCCACCGAACCAGTAAACAATGTATGTAGCTTCAACGATGATGAAATTGCATTCTAAGCCTAGAAGAAGTATGAAATATACAATGCCTATTCAACTGGCGGTGGACAACAATATTGTCCAAATTCACTGCAACATTGTATGGAAAATTTTGAGGAAAAATGTACTCCAAGAAGCCTGTTTAGATAAACATTTAAGGCTTACAGACTATGTAAGGGCCTCGCGGTATGAAAACATTTAAGTTGTTAGGCTTGTTTGAGGACCTCACGTCATGTAAACATTTAAGATGTCAAGCCTATTCAAGCACCTCAAAAAAAGTGTCAATACATTTCAATACAAATACAAAGGAGTAATAATAATAATAATAGCACAAATAACAAAATAAATCACAATGGAAGGTTATAAACTTTGGAATTATCGACCACTATAAACCTTGGATATCTAAACATTTCAATATGATTAGTACAAATAAAAAAGTACCGTACATGATAAAACTTTGGATATGGCAATATATAATTCATTGGGAATAGCGAAGCTGGCATTAATACCTCAAATCTATCATCCAATCAGATCATAACATATATAGTTTTTTTTATTATATAAAAAATAATGCTTTTAGTTCTCTATATCGAACATTAAAAAGTATGCAAAAATTTATAGTCAAGCGGCAAACTAATATAAAGTCAACGAATTATCAATCGCTATAGTCCCTCTACACCTTCAATAGGAACTAATAAAATGTGAAACATCATCTACGTACATTATTCAAACAAGAAAAAGTACTTAATCCCAATCCCTACATCTTTGAATTATACCTTTTCAAAAAAAATCTGTGTACCAAGAATTTTGCATTTTCATGGAGCTGAGCATACTTCTAACACATAGAATTTTAGTTTGTGCAAAAATAAATATTTGAAGTTAGAGGTCTATATAAATTTCTTTGTAATATTCATAAATGGGGAAGATGGTATGATGATCATTCCACTTCAGGTCTCTATTCGAATATACAAGGATCGTGTTTTTGTACAAGGACTACTCTTAACAATTGTTGCAAAACTAGTATATGCCTTGGATTAATAAATACTCTGCTATTGATTTGATTCTTAGGAAGGAAGATAGTTATATTAATCTCTAAAATACTTTTTATTCAAATCTTACATTATTTTTCAAAATGCCTTTATTTGCATTTCACCATTTGTCCTCTCAAATGTCTAAGCCTGATTTTAAGCCTCTTTTATTAATGAAAAAGTAAGAGACACTTTTGATCCATGAATAATGAAGAAATTTACAAGTTTACTTTCTGTTGAAAGAGTATGGCTAATAAACTCTTTGAATTTGGATAATTAAAATATTAATTATGAGTTATTAATTTTTATATTTAAATAATAATAAAGAAATTTATTTTGCATTGGGAGAGTATTGTTAATCAACAATAAAGTCGTAGTTTAAATGTGTTACTTTTTTTTTCCTTTTGCAGTCATATTTTTTGGAGATATTTGCTTGAAATTCGGTGAGATATTGTTGCATCTGCAGATTTGAGTGGTTAAATCTGTATAATCTAAGTGTTTTAGGGATTTTTCAACACGCTGAATTCATTTTTGCATTCAAAAATGCAATTTAAACAACAAAAAGTTGTGATTTCGTGCGGATTTATGTTGTTGAATTCCGGCAAGGAGGGCAAAAACGTAGAGCAATAAGACAACATCAACAGTAAATTCTTTGAATTTGGATTACCAAAATATTAATTATGAATTATTAACTGTTATATTGGGTTTGAGAATTAAGAATGTGATATTGACTTTAAAGATTATTATTATTATTATTTTCCATGTAACCATGCATGTAAAATTTTTGGAGACTTCATTGGCATCGACACGTGGTAACTAGGATAAATTATCGGCATAGATTACCATACACTTAATAGATAAATGATGTCTAATATTAACATATCACATATAGCATGCTCGAGGACTTCACCCAAACACCTCTTATATCACAATTATCAACTTGAGAATTAAGAATGTGATATTGACTTTGAAGATAATAATTATTATTATTTTCCATGTAACCATGTATACAAAACTTTTGGAGACTTCATTATCATCGGCACGTGGTAACTAGGATAAATTATTGACATAGATTACAATACGCTTAACACATAAATGATATCTAATATTAACATATCACATATAGCCTGCTCGAGGACTTGACCCAAACACCTCATATATCATAATTAAAATTGTAACGCAAACCAATTAATTCCTCATTATTTTTTGTTGTCCTTGTTATCCTTACCATCATCCACCACCACCATTATCATAATTAACAATAACCATCACTACCATCATCATCATCAACAACAACAAAAAATATTACGCATTCTTACCAAAACATCATCTATCGAATTCTTAAGTTAACCTAGAAAGACATGATGTAGCAAATTTCTAAATTATGTAGTCAAAGAATGTGTTTAGATTTATGAGAGGGGGGAATAAGTTTGGCATGTCGTTTTTATTCTTCTTTTAGATGGTTTTCCATTGAATTGACTTTGATAGATGAAACAAATAGGAATCTATCTTTCTTTAATTAATAGAAGATCGTTATGGATATGGAATATAATATACCTTGGTCGATTTAAAAAATAAGAGGAGGAGCGTTGTCGATTACGATGAGGTGCATGTATCTAGAGTTAATGATATTCGCCAAATGATTAGGAATATGGAGAGTCTATGCACACACCATCCAATTTCTAAAATTCTAGGAATATGAAAGTTTATGATTTTATATCATTGTTTTGTTTTTTTATATATTTAATTGTTTTCTCCGGATTAATATTTTCGATCATTTTGGTTTTATGTTTGGTAGATAATTTTAATTTAAGATTGTTATGATAGAAAATTAATAAAATATAATTTGTATTTAAATATTCAAATAGAGTAATTTTTTATAAGTTTGTTGGATACAAAATGAGGTAATTATTATTTTTTTTAATTATGTTTCTCTCTTTTATTTTCATATTATATTTTATTGTTATTATTTTCCACTAACTATGCTATATTATTTACTATCTTCCACTTTTTGGTGTTTCGGTTTCTATACCATTTTCTCCTAATTTAATTGGACAGTGTGATCATCAATGTCCTCCCAGTTTAAGAGAGATGGTAGACTTATTGGAATATGAGTATTCATTCAAGAAAAGTGTAACAAGGGAAATTCTTGTTGCCCATGGGGTCTTTAGGCTTGCTATCTTCTTGGAACGAGGATGAGAGAATGTAGATAAAAAGCAGACCATGATTAACTAGAAAAATGTATAGGTATGTAGGGATTTGAAATGTGATGAACCATGCACCAACCATGCACCAACCAACAATATTGGAAGGAGTGTGGCAAATTTATCTAAGACTTGAGAAAGCGAGAAGTTGTCTTGCACCGCTCATTTCCATAATGGGGCTACCCCACTCAACCAAGATTAGTTTTTGTCGTCATTATTGGTTTCATAGTGCTCATAATGCAATAAGAGAGGCATCAAATTTGGTCATTCTCTAGCTCTATGCTTCTCATTGATTTCTAATGCCCCTATTACTTTTGCAGTTGGCTAAGTGTTGTTTCTTGCATCTTCCTCAGAACCACAATAGGCAATGTACTAGAAGTAGAGTGATCTGCATGATCAGATCAACATGATTCATTGTCAATCATTGGTCGTGAACATGAACATAGTACCCTCTAAACAATAGATTATTAAGAGTTTCATTGCTACACATATGATCCAGATGGACATCGGTGGCCACCCACCTTTTCCAACTGGCTCAAAACAGCTTTCTGACATTTTTGGCAATTTACTATTTTTAGTAGTTTTTCGGGTCCTGAACTTCTGGAGCCATTTTGAGGCCCTAAACGATGTTTTTTGGGGTATGTTGTAGTCCTCGGATAGATATTTCCAATGAGCTATTATATGCCTAAAACGGAGATCGTATGCAAAAGTTACGACCCCAGGAAGTTGATGTACTCACTTACCCAAACGGGGCCCACATGACTTTTGGCGCTTCATCTCCTAGGGTTAGGTTTTTGGATGTCTAGGACTTTTGGCATTCATGTTTATTGTAAAAATGCCTTCAAAGCCTCATTGTAATGATCTTCTTGTGAATGCGCGTTGCTGTCACATCTCTTCTCAGAGATAAGCCGCCACCATTCCAGCAAGCTTGTTTCCGTTGCATTTTATAGTTTCAGCTTATTTTGTTATTTAATAGAAAACCAGTTTTACTGTATCTCTGTTATTTTTGTGTTAAGTACCTTCTAATAATCGATATTCATTTCGTTCTGCTCATAAAATCCGGATCAACATACCTGTCATTTAATTCCTCATTGATTGGCAAACTGCTCATGTAAAGAATCTTGTCTCCAATAATTAGTTCTAGTTGTTTTCATAATCACATAGATCTTAGATTAGGCTATGATCCTGCATATACTTTTCTTGCATCTCACAAGCTTACGACCCCCTAGATTGATGATTTAATGTCTCGAATTTATGCATATAAATATCCCCATAGAAGGATTCAAGACCCGGTGGATTTCAAATCTAGAATGAAGACTTGTATATTTTTATCAAGTTTAATAAAGGATTGAAGGATGATGGATTTTGCTTGGATTTGATACTCAAGAACTATTTCTGAATATTAACACAAGTAAAAGCTAAGTCATAATTAGTTTGTCTTTTTGTGCATTTTTGTCAATTATTTTATCAAGTTCTATTCATTATTGAGATTTCTTGATGAAATATGATGATCTAGTTGTGAATTTAATTGCAGGGATATAATTTAATAACGTTTCTATGTGGAATTTCTTCTCATTCATGTTAT
Organism: Picea glauca; assembly: GCA_000966675.3. NCBI lineage: Eukaryota > Viridiplantae > Streptophyta > Pinopsida > Pinales > Pinaceae > Picea > Picea glauca. Next base: position 8,846 of record JZKD02S1591888.1, read on the forward strand.
TGGAATATGTAGTGTAATTTATACTAAAAGGATGATCAATTTCTTCTTATTTTCTAGTAATGAATTATATGCTTGTAATCAATCTCTTTATCACTATTAGATTAGGATTAGATATAGGATTTCATTTGCATAATTAAATAGGAATGCATTTAGGATTTTAGGAAAGCCTCAATGAAAGTCTCCTTTGGAGGAGCAATCTATCTAGTGGGAACCAGGCCCACATACTGATGGAAATCACCACACCAAATGAGTATAGGACTAATTGGTCCCTTGATTAGGTGATGATCCCTTGTTGCAAGAGGAATTTTTCCACTTGTCAACAAGTACAAAGCTAATATGAGTGAAAATGTTGGAATTGTGGGGAAGTGGTGTTAGAAGGTGACGTGGAAGCTTGATGGCCCTTTAAAAATCAAGATATTCCTATGGATGGCAATGGAAAACAAGATACTAACTTGGGACAATGGTCAAAAGTGAGGTTGGAATGGGCTAGGGTGGTGTTGTTTATGCAAAAATGAAAATGAGTCATTGGATCATCTCTTTGTTCATTGTCCCTTTACAAAGGAGGCCTAGAAGCTAATGTTTAATTTTTACTATATACATAACCAATGGACTAAATTGTCTTTGTTAGATTTCTTTGAAGATTGGATAATTGATGGTGATGTAGGATTGGTCAAGGCTCTCCTATGTTATTTCATATGGGGGATTTGGCTCACATGGAACAAAACAACTTTTGAATATAAGGATGCCAATGTTTTGAGGCTTGCACACCAATTGGGATTAACATTTGGAGAAAGAATAAATCCCATCAAACAACCTCATCCATGGTACTTACAGGCCCCTTATATAGATCAAAATCAACCTTGGGGATATTTTTATAGATCATTCCAAAGAGTTTCAGTTGAATGCGGCTCAGGACCCCTACTCTATTTAAATTGTTAACATGTTTTTTCTTTGAATTTTGAAGTAGGGTTGGGAACAAATAACATGATAGAACTACTTTCCATTTAGATCTTGTTGAAAACAATGATGAAACAAAAGGTAAAGAGGCTTCAAATCCTTAGATATTCCAAATTTGTTATGGACTAGGTAAGTGGAAGAAGTAGATTTCATAACTTTCCCTTATGACCAATCATGGACAAAATCCAAAGGCTAAAAGGTGAAATAGAAGAGCTCACTTATATCCATATTTATAAAGAATTCAATAATACGGTGTTAATCCCCCAGAAAAATCCCCATGTGAATCCCTATATATTGAGTCTTTGCATTTCTATTGTTATATTAGTATTTTCATCTTGACCTTGAAATTGCAATTGTACACTTGGTATAATATATATATATATATATATATATATA
>JZKD02S1591889.1:0-10198 GCA_000966675.3 Picea glauca
TATAAGACCTTTTTCCCTCTCATTATCAGCACATCAATCCAACAGAGTGCATCCTTGTTAATAATGTTTTTCCCTGAGTTACACTTCCTATATGTGGATGCATACCAATTACATTTTGGACATATTTTGACCAGATCAAAGTCTTGTCAGTTACACTTATGTCTAAATAAAGTATGTAGACACGTGGCAGTTACATTGTGGAAAAATCTTGACCATATCAAAGTCATGACAATTAGACTTATGTTGAAATAAAGTATGTGGATGCATGAAAGTTATATTGTGGACAAATCTTGACTAGATCAAGATACAGTTACAACTGGACATTCTTTGACTAAATCAAATGGACCAAATATTCTTATGAATGAGCTCCAATTCATCTCCAACAACAGAAATTAGTCTTATCAGAGCATCTCCTCATGAATGATGGAACAACTCACATTTTTTTCTATAGAGCACATACTATGCAGATAAAATAAGAGCCCAAGGATCAAGTCACAAGTCTTCATCTTGTCTCACTTTCCCTCTTGTGCGCTCACCCAGTCGTTCATCACACTCCACTGCACCATTCGTAACACTGGCTCAAGGCGCCTGACATATTTCCTCCTGCGCAATCTTCCACACAACTCATTGCAGTATATTCCATCTCACTAGTTTCATCTCGACACACTCCACTGCACCATTTGTCACACTAGTTCAAAGCACCCTACAATTTTCCATTCGTCGCACTGGATCAAGGCGCCCTGCATATTTTATTCTACATAATCTTCCTCACAATCCATTTCATTGCACTAGTTTCGTCTCAGCACACTCCACTGCACCATTTATCACACTAGTTCAAAGCACCCTGTAAGTTTTATTCTACTCCATTGATCATTTTGTCCTTTGATCCTTATGCACACTTATGTTTTCATCCTTTCACGACTTCCTTTCTATGTGCACCATATTTTTTTCCATACTTTCTGCACTATAAATGACCATGTACATGACTACTTTGACATCAATGAAAACATATGTGCAACAAACTCCCCCTTTTTCATTGATGTCAACCAAAATAGATTTTATGACTGCCAAAGCAATGGCCTTTATGTTGAACTACTCCCTTTCAACGTGCACAACTACAATCTTCTCCCCCTTTCAATGTGTGCCACTGCCAAATCAATATGCTAAAATTCTCCACTTTTCAATGTGCACATCTTTCATATCAATGGCCTTTATGATATTCTCCCCCTTTTACATCAATGACAATGAAGGAATTTGGATATTCTCTCCACCAAGTCTCTTTACACACACAAAACCATCCTTAAACATAATCCCACCAAGAGCCATAACAAACTTTAATTGTGTAGATCTCCACAAAATCAAAATTCTCCTTGATACTATAGAAAATGGGGCACCTTGCGAAGTAGGGAACTATGTTATTTATTGAAGAAGGGAAGACGATATCACCCCCAGCTTCTGTCTGAGATACTCAAAGGGTTCTCTGGGTAATGGCTTAATAAAAATATCTACAATCTTCTCTTTGGAAGGAACATACTCTAATTTCACCACCTGATCCTAAACCTGTTCTATGAGAAAATGATATTTGATTGGTATATGCTTAGTCTTAGAGTGTTGAACAATAAGTTTAGAGAGATTAATAACACTTGTATTGTCACACATGATGGAGATAGGTTGATCACAAGGAACTTGAATATCCTTGAGATTGATTTTAATCCACAACACTTGAGTATAGTAGGATGTTGCTACTATATATCCGGCTTCATTTGTAGAGAGAGATATGGATTCTTGTTTCTTGTTGAGCCAGGACACTAAAAAATTGCTATGGAAGAATGTGCCTCCACTAGTGCTTTTTCTATCATCAATGTTTGTTGTCCAGTCNTGGACATATTTTGACCAGATCAAAGTCTTGTCAGTTACACTTATGTCTAAATAAAGTATGTAGACACGTGGCAGTTACATTGTGGAAAAATCTTGACCATATCAAAGTCATGACAATTAGACTTATGTTGAAATAAAGTATGTGGATGCATGAAAGTTATATTGTGGACAAATCTTGACTAGATCAAGATACAGTTACAACTGGACATTCTTTGACTAAATCAAATGGACCAAATATTCTTATGAATGAGCTCCAATTCATCTCCAACAACAGAAATTAGTCTTATCAGAGCATCTCCTCATGAATGATGGAACAACTCACATTTTTTTCTATAGAGCACATACTATGCAGATAAAATAAGAGCCTAAGGATCAAGTCACAAGTATTCATCTTGTCTCACTTTCCCTCTTGTGCGCTCACCCAGTCGTTCATCACACTCCACTGCACCATTCGTAACACTGGCTCAAGGCGCTCGACATATTTCCTCTCGCGCAATCTTCCACACAACTCATTGCATTATATTCCATCTCACTAGTTTCATCTCGGCACACTCCACTGCACCATTTGTCACACTAGTTCAAAGCACCCTACAAATTTCCATTCGTCGCACTGGCTCAAGGAACCCTGCATATTTTATTCTACATAATCTTCCTCACAATCCATTTCATTGCACTAGTTTCGTCTCGGCACACTCCACTGCACCATTTATCACACTAGTTCAAAGCACCCTGTAAGTTTTCTTCTACTCCATTGATCATTTTGTCCTTTGATCCTTATGCACACTTATGTTTTCATCCTTTCACGACTTCCTTTCTATGTGCACCATATTTTTTTCCATACTTTCTGCACTATAAATGACCATGTACATGACTACTTTGACATCAATGAAAACATATGTGCAACAAACTCCCCCTTTTTCATTGATGTCAACCAAAATAGATTTTATGACTGCCAAAGCAATGGCCTTTATGTTGAACTACTCCCTTTCAACGTGCACAACTACAATCTTCTCCCCCTTTCAATGTGTGCCACTGCCAAATCAATATGCTAAAATTCTCCACTTTTCAATGTGCACATCTTTCATATCAATGGCCTTTATGATATTCTCCCCCTTTTACATCAATGACAATGAAGGAATTTGGATATTCTCTCCACCAAGTCTCTTTACACACACAAAACCATCCTTAAACATAATCCCACCAAGAGCCATAACAAACTTTAATTGTGTAGATCTCCACAAAATCAAAATTCTCCTTGATACTATAGAAAATGGGGCACCTTGCGAAGTAGGGAACTATGTTATTTATTGAAGAAGGGAAGACGATATCACCCCCAGCTTCTGTCTGAGATACTCAAAGGGTTCTCTGGGTAATGGCTTAATAAAAATATCTACAATCTTCTCTTTGGAAGGAACATACTCTAATTTCACCACCTGATCCTAAACCTGTTCTATGAGAAAATGATATTTGATTGGTATATGCTTAGTCTTAGAGTGTTGAACAATAAGTTTAGAGAGATTAATAACACTTGTATTGTCACACATGATGGAGATAGGTTGATCACAAGGAACTTGAATATCCTTGAGATTGATTTTAATCCACAACACTTGAGTATAGTAGGATGTTGCTACTATATATCCGGCTTCATTTGTAGAGAGAGATATGGATTCTTGTTTCTTGTTGAGCCAGGACACTAAAAAATTGCTATGGAAGAATGTGCCTCCACTAGTGCTTTTTCTATCATCAATGTTTGTTGTCCAGTCYGCATCTGTATAAGCTTTGAGGATAAGGTTTGCATCTTTTGGATATCACAAGCCATAATCAACAGTGCCTTGCAAATATCTAAATATTATTTTAACCRCAAGAACATGAGTTTCCTTGGGATTGGCTTGCTATCRGATGTTCCTTTTTTAAATCCTTGTTGGTGCAAATAGTTTTCAAKTCTGTAATACCAAGMTCTTAGAGATTSTTTTATCCCATATAGCGATTTATTTAATTGGTAGACATAATCATTTTTTTCAGTTAGGAGAAAATATTTTGGTTTCTCCACATAAACTTCTTCCTCAAGGTCACCATTCAAAAATGTTGATTTGACATCCATTTGGTAGACTTTGAATTTTGTGTAGCATGCAAAGCTAAAAACATCCTGATATATTCAATTCTTGCAATGGGGGAAWTTTTTTATTCAAAGTCTACTTCTTCSACTTGCACATACCCTTTGCATACCAATCTRGCCTTGTTTTTGACTACATATCCATCTTTATTTAATTTTTTTTCTGTATACCCATTTAGTGCCAATTACATTCTTGTCATTTGGTCTTGGGACAAGATCCCAAGTATTATTTTTCTCTATTTGGTCTAGTTCTTCATTCATGGATTTGACCCAATGGTCATCTTGAMTTGCTTGCATAAAATTTTGTTGTTCACTCATGGATAACAGTGCAAAGTTTGCARAACTAGATGTATCTATTAGTTTTCTTCTAGTTTGTACACTTGCTTCCTTATTTCCAAGAATCTAGCCCTCTGGATGATGGTTTTGAACATACTTTGATGGGGTCTTTGGATGTGATGTTTCCAATATATCCTTTTCTTATGAATCCTCTCATTCTTTTTACTCATCCATTCCATCATCTTGTAACTCATCATTGATTGGTTCATCGTATTGTTCATTAAGGTGTTGATGTAAGTGGTTCCTCATTTACCTTTACATATATGCTCTCAATTATCTTATGGAGCCTTTTGTTGTAGCAATTGTATCCTTTAATTCTAGAGGATTATCCCAACATGATACCTTCATGATCTCTAGATCAAACTTACCTAAGTTGTCTTCATTTCTTTTAATGCAACATTTTCTTCCAAAAATTTTGAGGTGATTTATTGATGTTGATCTTCCATTCCATAGCTCATAAAGGGTTTTTTTATCATTTTTTACTCTTATGTGTGCTTTATTGAGAATGATAATAGTAGTTTGAAAAAAAAATCCCAAAAGGTTTTGGGTACTTCTGATTCATCAAGCATGGCCCTGGCCATTTCTTGAAATGTTTGTTCATCCTTTCTACTACTCCATTTTGCTGAAGGTTTCTGGCAATAGCAGACTGCCTCTTGATCCCATGATTTTCACAATAATTGTTGAATTCATCATAAGTGAATTATCCTTTTATGTCTGATCTTAGGAACTTTATTTTTAAATCCATTTCATTTTCTACCTATGCTTTGAAAATTTTAAATTTTTCAAAAACCTCAAAGTTATGCTTCAACAATCCAACCCAAGTTATTATGATATAGTCATCAATTAAAAAAATGAAATATCTTTCACCTTGAGGTGATTGCGTACTAGTAGGGCCACAAAGATATGTATGAATCAACTCAAGAGGTTGAGTGGTGGAGTGTTCTCTTGCCTTGAATTGAACTCTTGATTGCTTTCCAAATTGACATGAGTTACATACAGTATTCTCAAGTTTGGAAAATTTGGGCATATTTCTCACAACATATTTTCTTCCTATATTAACAAGTTGATTAAAGCTAATATGGCCTAGTCTTTTGTGCCAAATCCATCTTTCATCAATTTTACTAATGCAACATTTTTCTTTTCCTTCTTCTAGAACATACACATTCCTTGAATTTTTGACTGCCTTTACATCAGTCTTCTCTATATTCACATCCATTAATTTACAACCTTTTGAATGAAAGAGAACATTGTGTCCTTGATCACACATTTGAATTACACTCAACAAGTTATGTTTTAGACCATCTACATGCAACACATTTTGTGCTTTGATCTTTCCCTTCTTATCTTCATCTAGTACAACGATTCCTTTTTCTCTAATTCTAGTTGGAGCATTATTCCCAAAAGTAACATTACCATATTTTTCTTCTGTTGGGAATTCAAACTTACTCTTGTATCATGTCATTTTCTTGGATAAGACACTGTTGAAATACCATTGATTTTCTTGTTTTTTGCGATATAGATCCAGACCACAATTTTATTTGTTTTTATTTTTCTTCCTCCAAACCTTGGTAAAATCTTATTGTCTGATAGGAAACATCTTGATTCTTAATTCACTTGCCTTGTGTCCAAAATTATTACGTATGTGGTATTCAAGGTCATTTAGTAGGGGGCAGAAGGCATTTTGATACATAGCCATTCGAGGTTTATTGAATCTCATTCCTACATTTATGTTATGTCCAAAAGTCCTGAAACTCACAGCCTTATGTCCAAAGTTTCCATAAGAGAAACAATATCCATAGAAAAAATTTGGATGCCTTGGAATGAAAAACTTACTTGTAGGAATCGTTCTTTGTCTTCCATCTTGATATGATTCAAGGACCTGTTTCTTCCTTGCTTCATATTTGTTTTCATATTTGGGTTGATCTAGTTCTGAATGCTTCTTCTTATCATCTTTTGATTTGTTAGGCTGACCCTTGAGAGCATTTTCATAACTTGTATGTTTCTCACTAGTTGACATGCTGGTGCTTGATTCACCTTTGATAATTTTCAAACTTTTCTTGTATCCTAGCCGAGTCTTGTCATATTGTGATCTCTGATGGTTGAGAATGTTATCTAGATTTTCCGATCCTTTTATGAATTTCATTTGATTCTTGGATTTCTCTAGATCCTTTCTTAAGGAAACTATTTACGCTTCTAGTTTGTCACATATGTTCTCTTTTTCTTTTATCTGATTCATCAACATTTCTTCCCTTCTAGTTGGATTTTTAAGATGATTATATATTCACTGATCTCATTGTATTTTTCTTTATAAAATTGTAATTGTTCTTTTCTTAGTTTATTATTTTTCTTGAGTCAGGAGATTCCNTACTAGTAGGGCCACAAAGATATGTATGAATCAACTCAAGAGGTTGAGTGGTGGAGTGTTCTCTTGCCTTGAATTGAACTCTTGATTGCTTTCCAAATTGACATGAGTTACATACAGTATTCTCAAGTTTGGAAAATTTGGGCATATTTCTCACAACATATTTTCTTCCTATATTAACAAGTTGATTAAAGCTAATATGGCCTAGTCTTTTGTGCCAAATCCATCTTTCATCAATTTTACTAATGCAACATTTTTCTTTTCCTTCTTCTAGAACATACACATTCCTTGAATTTTTGACTGCCTTTACATCAGTCTTCTCTATATTCACATCCATTAATTTACAACCTTTTGAATGAAAGAGAACATTGTGTCCTTGATCACACATTTGAATTACACTCAACAAGTTATGTTTTAGACCATCTACATGCAACACATTTTGTGCTTTGATCTTTCCCTTCTTATCTTCATCTAGTACAACGATTCCTTTTTCTCTAATTCTAGTTGGAGCATTATTCCCAAAAGTAACATTACCATATTTTTCTTCTGTTGGGAATTCAAACTTACTCTTGTATCATGTCATTTGCTTGGATAAGACACTGTTGAAATACCATTGATTTTCTTGTTTTTTGCGATATAGATCTAGACCACAATTTTATTTGTTTTTATTTTTCATCCTCCAAACCTTGGTAAAATCTTATTGTCTGATAGGAAACATATTGCTTCTTAATTCACTTGCCTTGTGTCCAAAATTATTACATATGTGGTATTCGAGGTCATTTAGTAGGGGGCAGAAGGCATTTTGATACATAGCCATTCGAGGTTTATTGAATCTCATTCCTACATTTATGTTATGTCCAAAAGTCCTGAAACTCACAACCTTATGTCCAAAGTTTCCATAAGAGAAACAATATCCATAGAAAAAATTTGGATGCCTTGGAATGAAAAACTTACTTGTAGGAATCGTTCTTTGTCTTCCATATTGATATGATTCAAGGACCTGTTTCTTCCTTGCTTCATATTTGTTTTCATATTTGGGTTGATCTAGTTCTGAATGCTTCTTCTTATCATATTTTGATTTGTTAGGCTGACCCTTGAGAGCATTTTCATAACTTGTATGTTTCTCACTAGTTGACATGCTGGTGCTTGATTCACCTTTGATAATTTTCAGACTTTTCTTGTATCCTAGCCGAGTCTTGTCATATTGTGATCTCTGATGGTTGAGAATGTTATCTAGATTTTCCGATCCTTTTATGAATTTCATTTGATTCTTGGATTTCTCTAGATCCTTTCTTAAGGAAACTATTTACGCTTCTAGTTTGTCACATATGTTCTCTTTTTCTTTTATCTGATTCATCAACATTTCTTCCCTTCTAGTTGGATTTTTAAGATGATTATATATTCACTGATCTCATTGTATTTTTCTTTATAAAATTGTAATTGTTCTTTTCTTAGTTTATTATTTTTCTTGAGTCAGGAGATTCCTCTAGAGCACTAATGAGTTCTCCTTCCATGTCTACTACAACTTCACATTTTTGTGTCTGTTTTTTATTGATCGGATTTGTGTTTCTCCAAATCCATGATAATTTTTCATCTTGAATTATATCTGGATCATATTCTTCTTCTTCAGTGTTTGAAAATCTACTACTGTCCTCTTTTGAATGAAAACCGTTCCTTTTAAAATATTTTTTCTTTTTAAACTCCCTAAGTTTATCCTTGCATTTTCTTTTTTTTTCACTGGTGTTGCTTTATTTGAAAGGACATTTATATGAAAAATGACCAACTTTACCTCAATGCAATAATTTGAATGGTAACATACCTTTATATTTTCTGAAACCCCTCTTCAATTTCCTTACAAAGTTAGCTTCTTCTTCATCTAAGAAGTGTTTTGATGAATCATGATCTTGATATGTTGATGATTTGATTGATACCTTGAAGACTGCATCTTTAGATCTGGTCGTTCTTTCCTAGTCCTCATCTCATAAGGAGTTATAATTCCATGCAGCCTTTCCATAGTCAGTTTATCTAGTTCATGCATTTCTTATATAGTATAAACCTTTGCATCAAGTATTGAGGGAAGAGATCTCAATAACTTCTAAAATACTATAGCTTCTTCAATATTATCACCTAGCCATTTCATAGTGTTCACAATATCATCTACTCTGAGAAAGAAACCTGCAATATTTTCATCTTCACTCATTCTTATCATTTCAAATTGCATTATGTAAGCTTGAAGTTTGGCCAACTTTACTTTCTCGTCTCCTTCATAATTGTTTATCAGTTTGTCCCATATTTCCTTTGTGGATTCCAACTGCATTACTTTGACAAATTGTGTTTCTACAAGTCCTATGTGGATGGAATTCATAGCTCTTGCATTACTGTAGTAATTTTTCTTACCAGCTTCATCAATTGGAAGAGTAGTTGGGATTTTATAACCATCTACCACAATCTTCCATACTTCCATACAAAGAGACACCAAGTAGGTCTTCATTCTGATTTTCAAAAATGCAAAATTTGTTCCATTGAACAAAGGAGGTCTAGTTGAAGAAGAAAAGGAATCATGACTTGACATAATTTTTGCATGATCTTCCTTCCAGTGGTTAGGTTGTTAGTGAAGGAACTTGACTCTGATACCAATTGTTGAAACTCAAAGAAATACTAAGAGGGGGGGTGAATCATTATTGTATCATTTTTTTAATGATTTATTTCCTTTCAATGATTAAAGTTATTTAGAAGTGCTTACTTAATCACCAATACATGCAAAAATCAAAACAGCATAGAAAACATAATACACCGATTTTTACATGGAAACCCAATGTGAGAGAAAACCATAGAACATATTTGTTTATGTTCTTTTGCAAGCACCAACTTATAATTTATATTTTTTCTACTTGACAAGCACCCACCCATCGTAGATAATGAGAACACCAATCTTGTTAGGCACCAACTTGTCCCAGATAATGAGGACACCAATCCTCTCATGCACCAACCTGTCGCGGATAATGAGGACACCAATCCTCTCAGGAACCAACATGTCACAGATAGTGAGGATACCAATCCTCAGGGAGCTTTGACTCACCCTAGCACCATCCTTCCACCCTGAATTCTATTAAAAACAATCCTTACAGAAATGTACCTTTTCAAGCCTTTTCTCTACAATTAAGAACAACTGATAAATCTAAACAACATGTAATCATCATGTACCATAAAAAAGTGCATCAACCGTGCACCAACCTATAACTCAACCTGTACCATCAATGAGTGCATCAACCATGCACCAAATATGTACCAATCATGCATCAAATACACATAAACTATAACTCATCAAGATGTACCAACATCATCAACTATACACCTTATGTATGTGCCAACTCAACAACTACTTGTCTCAACGATGTACCCAACATGTACCTCAACCATATACCAAATACATATACCAATATAACCATCAAAGGTTCTCTAGAAATACATCACACTATCCATAACCAAATACCATAAACCATTACATC
>JZKD02S1591890.1:23466-36767 GCA_000966675.3 Picea glauca
TTTGACCTTTTGGGGCTTCTAGATGACTCATGAGGGTTCTCCAACTTCACATGGCCATAACTCTTTAACCGTGAGGAGTTATGTGACGTTCCACATACCACTAGAAATGGAATGACATGTACTATCCATATAGAATATTATTTATATCAAATATATCAAAACGCATATCATTATCCATCAAACAAACTTGGGTCCATTACCCAAATCTTTGTGCTACCAGAATTTTCTATTGGACTTTCTTCAAGGGTTGACATCAATGACAACCAACCCAATTAATCAACATACCCATCAAGGAGTATGTGTAATAGTAGTGATATGGATTCAGGTTTACTTCATGGGGTGGATGGAATTGACATGAAATCCCATGTATAATAGTCATCCTCATGAGCGTCTTTGTAGAGGGAGTGCTTAGGAAATGAGGTACCCTTTCCTTAGCACTATGTCTTTCCAAACCCATATTTTCCTTTTTATTTATAATTGTAACCTTTTTTTTTCTTTTGACATTTGATTTTCTATGTCCTTTCATAAGATATGAATTCATTGCATAGGACCTGGGGTGATGACCTCTTAGTGAGGGGTAGAGCTCATGCTTCTTTCTTTCTTGATTTTTACTACTTTGCCTTTTTTTTCTTTGCCCCACATTTTGATTTAGGGATTTTTCTCATTCTATTTTTTTATAAATCTACATCAATCTCAAGATTTCAATCCCCTTCCTCTCATGGTATTATTAAGCATATACCTTTTTGGGATACATGTAACAACCAACCCAAAAGAGAGTACAACACATAGGTGATATATGGAATGTGTTATTCTTGGTAAGGGATGTGGAAAATTTACCCCCATTAAGGCCCCCCCAGTATTATAACTTCACCCAAGAGTGAAAATACTTGACTATAAAATGATAATGACCACCAAGGTGAGACAAGGAAAAAATCATAACTCCAAATAATCATTATTCATTATTCAATTCAACCCATGATCACCATTTTGTTGACTCAAGTTTAACATTGTCACTCTATATGAAGTGTCAAAATGATGTACATGAATATGTAAATGCATCATGCCATATGAGTGAGTTCAGCTGAATGTGTAATGGAAGGCATTTATGGGAAACTATCTATGGAGATTCTGGAAGAAAATCATCAAATTTTTTGTTTAAAATGTGGATCATGGAGCAAATTTCCTCCTCTTGTTACCCCTAGAAGTGAGGGGGTAATAGGTAGCACTGTTTACATTCTCATATTCAAAAAAATGAACACTTGAATAAAGTACTTTCTTTCTTGAGTTTGTAATATTGAATTGGCTTCGAGTTCATAGCCCTACTATGAGGGAAAGGATTGTAACACCTTCTAGTAAGTGCATTCACTATGTGATATTTTTTGCTTATGTGATGATGGATGTTGTTGTTGATTATGGAGTATTTCATATTTTATGGCTAGTCAATAGTTATGAGTATCATCCTCCATAGATAATGGTTGAACTCACCTTGGTGATTACTTATTGATGAATGGTACCATTACTAACATGTGATGTTTTCCCATCAATAATTATTACTATGTTTCCATTTTTTTTTTTGTGGGTGAAAACTATCTTATGAATAGGGTTGACCATCAATAAAGAGGAATTCAAAGAATGGTACAAATCTTTCCTAGGAGTAGCCTAGAACACCTTCAAACTAACTAGTAGTTAATTATGAGGGATTCACCTAGTTTTGATAGCTAGTTGGAGACAAACCTTGCAAGTTTTCCTCACACCAATATTCCTTGTTCCTATCCAATACTAAAAACCTACAGATAATGAATACAAAACTTTCCTCAATTCTTTGGCAGAAACAAAAATAAATTTGAAATAACTACTCTAACTAGCTATTTTTAGGTGAGTTAGAACCACAACTAAATACTGAAAAGAGATCGAATTGACACAAATAACTAATAATTTAAGGGAGGGAAAGAAGAGAGATCTTCATTTTATTGAGATCAATAGTGATACATGAAATGTATACCTAACCTCATTGCCAACACTATATGTAACCATCGTCCAGAGTCCTCCATCCTGAGGACACTCAGGACTACTTCAACTCCTAATCGATTATCTATGTAACTATGAGGAAGACCAAGGGGTATTGGGACTAAAATAAAATAAAGGGAGATGGGAAATTTAGGAAACAAGTATTTACTAGGAGAATAGGATCATGAAAATCACAAGGATATGATGGCTTTAACAACTTGGCATAGAAGGTAAATTTGATACAATAATAGTGTTTCTGACATTCTCCTTCCATTAGGCCTCTTTTATACTATTTAAAGATGGTCAATACCATTTTCCATGAGTTTTAGGGAGTTACAAAAGTTGTTTCCCCATAACCCTCACTTAGGAGAGTGTATTTTTTTTTTGTATCTTTTAGTCATTTTTAATGCACTCGCATAATTTTTGAAGGAAAAGGGTGAGTAATCACTCCTATAGTGAGCATGAAGTGTGAGTGGATTTCTAGGAAGGATTTTTCAATAGATTTTTAAGTGGAACCAATTTGTCAAAGATGAATATGAAAGGGATAAAGGCCAAACAAGGGAATCTCAACTATGGTGGTGGGAAAATGTTCTATAACAAATTCCCCCTAATGTATGAGGTTAGAAGGGGAGTTGATGATTGAAATACATTGTAATATTTCAAAGGAAGTTTCTAAGTGGGACCAGGTGGAGTTCACCAGACTTTGGATCAAGAAAATCCCTACAACAAAACCAAGGCATTGGATGACTATGTTCCCGAGGTGGGAATACCCATGCTCAAGTGTGGACAAGTGAAACATACCCAACATCAGCACGCACAAAAATTCACTATGATACCAATTTGTAACACACCCAACATCAACACATGAAAAACTTCACTCTGATACCACTTGGTCATGTACCCAGTACAGAAAATACCAAAATGATTTTCTTAGACAATGATCTGAAATGTACCCATTGCCTTGGTACTTCCAAATTCTCCCTCTTATACTAATTACAATTTTTTGTTCCATTCTTTCCATTCAAGAAACATGAATCCAAAGCATGTAATTAAACAGAACATGCTAAACCATGAAAGAATGTGTAATAGCATGTCATGAATGGAATTAATAGAACATTTGCATAGCATAAACACATCATATTAGAGATAATAATAAGACACAATGGAATATAAATATGCAAGAAAACACAGGGAGAAATTATCATTAATTAAACCATTCACCAATTGGTTACAGACCAAGGACGTTCCACCTGAAAATAGACATAACTATTCCAAATATCAACAGCAATTAACCCTTGAGCCAAGGCTTTGAATCCACGAGGATGGGTCTTAGGTTGCATATAAACACACAACAGTTAGCTAACAGGATCTCACTATTTTCCCAAGCACATAGTAATCCTATTTAACCAGCTCACTTGATGCAGGAGCATCTCAAGAGAGCCAGTGCGGAGACAACGGACAGCTGGAAAAGCGCCCAGCACAAATTTTGAAATTACCTTGAATTTATTGCACAATATTAAATAAAATAATTAATAAGGAGTGCACTTGTATAATGTAATCGTACCTTGAGCGATTTTCTCTCATTCTTAGTAGGTAGAAGGCATTTATAGTAGTTAATGCAAGTAGATAGAATTGAATGTTAGATTAGACAGTTTTAGAGCGCAAGAGGGAAACAGGATATAGACACCCTCCTTGTGTATTGTAACATTATGAAGAGTAGTGAAGAGCATAGGAGAGAGAGCAGAGAGTTGTGGGAAAACACCCGTGTACAAAGATTTGAATTAATAGAGAAATCTTTGATTCAATTTCATGGCATCGTGTATGTTCTCTATGTATGTATGCTAAATGTTGTGCTCATGGTTATTTCACTCTTTCTACTGTACATTTGATTTTATGCTATGTATGAATGATTTCTTTTTGAATGTTTGAAATCTCAGAGGAAAGGGTAATTAAATGAGTTTCAATTGTTTCTCTATCTGAGCAAGAGTTCCTGCAAGGAGTGCAGTTGAATTGTCCACAAGGAGTGCGTCAACAAGGTGTTCAGAGGTTTGTCTCTGAAAGCTCAGGAGAGATAGCTTTTATTCTCATTCACACAGAAGTGCAGTTAGGCACAGGAGCCGTGCAAGGAGTGCGTAGGCCAAGCAAAGTCTCAGAGTTTCGAATCTGAGCAAATTATTGAGATAATGCCACTGAAGGTGTGCGCAGAGTCGAAGAAGTTAAACACTTGAAGGTGTTTGAAAGTCTGTCGCAAGGAGTGCGAGCAAGGGTTTTCCTAAAAGACTCGAAGTCATGGGAAAACTTAGCAGGACTTTGACCTTCGAAGGAGTCGAAGGAAGGTAGAGGATAAGTACCTTGAAAATCTGAAGGAACGTGTAGCGACATTGGGCCACAGGAGGATGAGTTCTTGGGGAAAGGACGGACGGTCGAAACTCTCTGAAGAGAATTCGTGAAGTCCTGTGAGTCGTCATATCTCACAGAGGAACAGGGAAGATACAGTGAGTATTCCCGAAAGGTTCTAAGCTCAGGAGGAGTAGATTTGTAGATCCAAGTTAGCCAGAGACGTTGGATCACTCGTGGAATCGCCTATCGGAAATTCGTGAATGGAAGGGTCGAAAACTTGGTATCAAAGTTCACGAAATCACGAAGTGCAAAGCCATGAGGGATTTATAAGGTCGTGTGGGACAACGGAGGCCAGCAAGGTAGACAGGTCGCACATTATTGGCGTAGAGGTCAACTGCATCGACCACTTCTGATTTTTGCAAGTCGAAGTCCTGAACCAGTGAGAAGGCTAGTTGGGGGGCCAGCGCCGAGAAGCACATCGGAGTCTGACACCTCGAGGTTTCAGGGTTTCGGGGTTCGTAAATAGAGTTGTATGTTATCGCAACTCACGAAAGCGCGAAAGCTGACAAGTCAAAGTGATATCAGAGTCTCGGAGTTTTAGGATTTGGGGTCACAGTGAGCAGGCGCTCAACCACAGGGTTCATGATATCATGAAGTCCGATATCCTAAGTTAAAAAAGGGGATCCCATGAGAATTTGTTGTGGGTGCAGGTTTTCCAAAAGGAAAATAGAAGAACCATTTTCAAGTTCTTTGAGCCAGCGAAAGGAGAAAGATCCTGTTAATGTGGACCTTCCGACCTGCGGGTTGAGAGGGGCTGCCATAGTCATCATTTCTAGTATCAGAGCACAGAAAGGTTCTTTGCTTTCTATAGCAGGGAAGAAAAGAAAATTCACCATGCCACCAAGGAGAAGGGATAGACAAACACCTGATCCACCAAAGGATAGGGAAATGTCGAGAAGAAGGGGTAGGCAGATGACTAATCCAGCCATGGAGAGAGAGATGTGTGATCTACGAGACTGACTCGAAGACATGGAGACAACACAAAGATGCACAGTCAGTGCTGGGGATATAAGTGATTCTGAAAGTGAAATCGAGGCGGAACATGAGGAAGAAGTTGCAGCTAAAGATGCAGCAAATGAACGTTTGATCAAAGCTATTGCAAGGATGGGTGCAAGAGTGAAAATGGACATTCCAGTTTATGAGGGAAATCTAGATGCAGAGGAGCTTTTAGACTGGATTAGAGATCTGGACACATAATTTGACTATGAAGATGTCGAAGAGGACAAGAAGGTCGAGCATGTTGTCACTAGATTGAAAGGACATGCAGCATTGTGGTGGGATGAACTACAAGATGACAGATGCTGGAAGGGAAAGCAAAAAATCAAAAGCTGGGACAGAATGATTGTGAAGATGAAGGCAAAATTCATCCCCAAAGATTACCAGATTACTCTGTTCAGGAGAATGCAGAACCCGAGACAGAAGCTAATGACAGTGAAAGAATACACTGAAGAAGTCTACAAGATGAATATCAGGGCAGGTCATCGGGAGAGTGATGATGAAAAAGTAGCTAGATATATGAATGGCCTGAGATACGACATTCAGGATGAGATGAGCATGGTAACCATCTGAACGGTGGAAGATGCTTATCAGATGGCTCTAAAAGCTGAAGAGAAGCTGAGCCGAAAGCAGGGTCAGAGAGGCCGAGGCAAAAGTCATCCCAGAGGCAAATAGGTTGCCCAGGATAAATATCAGAAGCCCAAGGAGGACTGGAAGAAACCTCAGACTTGAACTGAGAGAGGTGGAACATCACAGCGAGGGCAGCATACTGAGCAGAGAGGAGATACTGCTGACAATAATACTTTTCCTCATACTAGAGGTAGAGGAAGAGGAAGAGGTGGAGTAATAACCTACTTCACATGTGGAAATAATGGGCACAAGTCGTACGAGTGTCTAGACAAAAAGAAAGAAGGAGTAGAGACTCATGTCACTGAAGCACAGAGGTGAGATGTTGAGGCAGAAGATGCTGAAGGCGGAAGATCGTTGATGATGCGAAAAGTCCTTTTGACACCAGAGAAGGAGGTGGAGAGTTTAGTCCAAAGGACCAGACTTTTCCAAACTGCTTGCAAGACCAAGGACAGGGTATGCAAGGTCATTGTGGATAGTGGTAGCATAGATAATCTCGTTTCTACGGAGATGGTAGAAAATTTGGAGCTGGAGACAATTGATCATCCGAGCCCATACAGAGTTTCATGGCTACAAAAAGGACATCAGGTAACTGTCACTAAACAATGTTTAGTTGAATTCAAGATAGGAGGATATAATGATAAGATACTATGTGATATCATTCCTATGGATGTTTGTCATCTATTGCTAGGTAGACCGTGGCAATATGACAGGAATGTGATTCATGATGGGCGAATGAACACATACACCCTAGAGAAGAATGGGAGAACTCACATGTTGCTTCCAATCAAGGATAAGGAGGTGAAACTGGAAGTAAGCAACACTGTACTTCTCATGAGTGGGAAGGAACTTCTTACAGAGGTTAAGAAGAAGGAAGAACTGAAATTCATTGTGGTCAGGAAATCGAAGATTGTTTTGACCAGCACAAGAATAGATGATTTACCAGAAGAGGTTCAGGAACTACTGGAAGAGTTCGCTGATATAGTAGTGGATGAACTACCTCATTCGTTGCCACCGATCAGAAGTGTGAGTCATCACATTGATCTCATACCAGGATCCAATTTGCCAAATAAAGCTGCGTACAGATTAACGCCGCAAGAGAATGAAGAGGTTAAAAGGCAAGTCCAAGATTTGTTGGACAAAGGATTGGTCAGGGAAAGCTTGAGTCCATGTGTTGTTCCAACAGTACTCAGTCTGAAGAAAGACGGAGGCTGGAGGATGTGTACTGACTCAAGGGCGATCAACAAGATAACCATCAGGTACAGATTTCCATTGCCAAGGATGGATGATCTGATAGATTGCTTGAGTGGAGAAAAGTATTTTTCAAAGACTGATTTGAAAAGCGGTTATCATCAAATCTGCATGAGAGAAGGTGATGAATGGAAGACAGCATTCAAAACCAACGAAGGGTTGTATGAATGTCTTGTTATGCTATTTGGCTTAACAAACGCACTGATTACCTTCATGAGGTTGATGAATGAAGTCTCGAGGGATTTCATCGGAAAGTTTGTTATTGTATATCTGGATGACATACTGGTTTTCAGTAAAATAGTGGCAGAGCAACTGAAACATTTGGCTACAGTGATGCAGAGATTGCAGCAGGAGAAGTTGTTGATAAACATGAAGAAGTCCTCATTCATGAAGATGGAGCTCATTTACTTGGGATTTGTTATTTCTACAAATAAGTTGAGGATGGATCCAGATAAGGTGGAGGTAATCAAGAATTGGCCATCACCGAAGAATACCTTTGAGGTGAGAAGTTTTCACAGATTAGCTAGTTTCTACCGAAATTTCATCAGGAATTTCAGTGGAATTAGCGCAGCGATGATGGATACAGTGAAGAAAAGACACAAGTCTTTTAATTGGACTGAAGAAGCTGAGAGGAGTTTTAATCTGTTGAAGAGGAAGATCACGAAACAACCAATTTTGGTGTTACCGGATTTCCAGAAGACATTTCAAGTGAAATGTGATGCAAGTGGATTTGTAATAGGGGCAGTCTTGAGTCAAGAATATAGGTCGATAGCATACTTCAGCGAGAAGTTGAATGAAGCGAAAGTGAAATACTCCACTTATGATAAGGAGTTTTATGCTATTATATAGGCATTGAAAAAATGGAGGCACTACTTGATTCCGAAAGAGTTTGTCTTATACAGTGAAAATCATGCACTGCAATTTGTGACTCAACAGAAAAAGTTGAATCAAAGACATGTCAAATGGGTGGAATACATGCAAAATTTCACTTTTGTGATAAAACATATTTCTGGTACTGTTAACAAAGTCGTTGATGCTTTGAGCAGGAAGTGTTTGCTATTGCAGGAGTTCAAAGTCAAAACGTTAGGTTTTGATGATCTTAGGGACATGTACCCAGATGATCAGGATTTTAAAGAGGCATATGAAGAAACTGAGAATACAATTCTCAGGGATAGAAGCCAATGGACAGAATACATGATCTAGGAAGGATTACTGTTTAAGGGTAATCAACTGTGTATTCCAAAATTCTCCATGAGAGAGAATTTGTTGAAGGAGAAGCATAGTGGAGGATTGGCAGGGCACTTTGGTCATGACAAGATGTTCGCAAAGTTGAATGACTCATATTTTTGTCCAGGAATGTGAGAAGATGTCAAGAGATTCATGGACAGATGCAGAATTTGCCAGCATTCAAAGGGAAGAAGACAGAATGTGGGGTTCTATCAACCATTGCCCATACCAGAGAGGCCATGGAATGCAATCAGCATGGATTTTGTATTGGGGTTGCCAAGAACACAAAGAGGTTTTGACTCAATCTTTGTGGTGGTGGATAGATTTTCCAAGATGGCACACTTCATTCCATGTCAGAAAACCAGTGACGCAATTTACATTGTGAATCTATTTTTCAAAGAAGTCATTCAACTTCACGGCTTACCAAGGAGTATAGTTTCGGATCGAGACACCAAGTTCATAGGGCACTTTTGTAGGACCTTATGGAAGAAGTTGGGAACAAACTTGTTGTGTAGTTCGGCTTATCATCCTTAGACGGATGGATAGACAGAAGTGGTGAACAAAAGTCTGGGAGACTTGCTGAGAAGCTTGGTGACAGAACACCACAGCCAGTGGGACAACATATTACCACAGGCAGAATTTGCTTATAATGACTCGGTTAATAGAAGCACAGGGCAGAGTCCATTTCAGGTTGTCTATGGCATGCAGCCGAGAGGAATTTCTAAATTGAGGGATTCAAAACAGATTGCAACTAGGAGCGCTAGTGCAGAAGATTTCACAAAGGCGATGAAGGAACTTCACAGCCAGGTGAAGGAGAGACTGTAGAATTCAAATCAAGAATATAAGCGCAGAGCCGATCAACATAAAAGACAACTTCATTTTGAGGTTGGTGATTTGGTTCTGGCACATTTGAGAAAGGAAAGGTTCCCAAGAGGAACATATAATAAACTGAAGATGAAGAAAATCGGGTTGTGTAGGGTCTTGAAGAAATTTGGGGTGAATGCTTACGAGATTGAATTACCCGATGGGATTGGAATTTCTCCGATATTTAATATCTCAGATTTGTACCCATATAAAGATGAGGAAGCAGGGATAGAAAATGAGTAGCCAATGGTCTAGTGGACAAAGCAGATGCCAGTTGCAGATAAGCCACAGATGGAGCGCATACTGGACAAAAGAGTTAACAAGAAAACTAGGCAAAAGCAATACTTTGAATATTTGGTCAAGTGGAAAGACCATCCAGTTGAAGATGCCAGTTGGGAGAATGAAGAAGAGATCAAGAGGCATGGACAAACTATTCACGAGCTCATGGACAGGAGCCCATGAAAATTTTTGAGCCAGGAAGTATGATGCATGAGCATCTCAAGAGAGCCAGCGTGGAGACAACAGACAGCTGGAAAAGTGCCCAGCACAAATTTTGAAATTACCTTGAATTTATTGCACAATCTTAAATAAAATAATTAAGGAGTGCACTTGTATAATGTAATCGGACATTGAGCGATTTGCTCTCATCCTTAGTAGGTAGAAGGCATTTATAGTAGTTAATGCAAGTAGATAGAATTGAATGTTAGATTAGACAATTTTAGAGCGCAAGAGGGAAACAGGACATAGACACCCTCTTTGTGTATTGTAACATTATGAAGAGTAGTGAAGAGCATAGGAGAGAGAGCAGAGAGTTGTGGGAAAACACTCGTGTACAGAGATTTGAATTAATAGAGAAAGCTTTGATTCAATTTCATGGCGTTGTGTTTGTTCTCTGTGTATGTATCTTAAATGCTGTGCTCATGGTTATTTCACTCTTTCTGCTGTACATTTGATTTTATGTTATGTATGAATGATTTCTTGTTGAATGTTTGAAATCTCAGAGGAAAGGGTAATGAAATGAGTTTCAATTGTTTCTCTATATGAGCAAGAGTTCCTGCAAGGAGTGTAGTTGAATTGTCTGCAAGGAGTGCGTCGACAAGGTGTTCAGAGGTTTGTCTCTGAAAGATCAGGAGAGATAGCCTTTGTTCTCATTCACATAGAAGTGCAATTAGGAACAGGATCCGTGCAAGGAGTGCGTAGGCCAAGCAAAGTCTCAGAGTTTCAAATCTGAGCGAAGTATTGAGATACTGCCGCTGAAGGTGTGCGCAGAGTCGAAGAAGTTAAACACTTGAAGGTGTTTGAAAGTCTGTCGCAAGGAGTGTGAGCAGGGGTTTTCCTAAAAGACTCGAAGCCATGGGAAAACTTAGCAGGACTTTGACCTTCGAAGGAGTCGAAGGAAGGCAGAGGCTAAGTACCTTGAAAATTTGAAGGAAGGTGTAGCGACGTCGGGCTGCGAGAGGACGAGTTCTCGGGGAAAGGACGGATGGTCAGAACTCTCTGAAGAGAATTCGTGAAGTCCCATGAGTCGTCAGATCTCATGAAAGATCAGGGAAGATATGGTGAGTATTCTCGAAAGGTTCTAAGATCAGGAGGAGTAGAGTCGCAGATCCAAGTTAGCCAGAGTCGTTGGATCACTCGTGGAATCGCCTATCAGAAATTCGTGAGTGGAAGGGTCGAAAACTTGGTATCAAAGTTCACGAAATCGTGAAGTGCGAAGCCTTGAGGGATTTATAAGGTTGTGTGGGACCACGGAGGCCATCAAGGTAGACAAGTGGCACATTATCGGCATAGAGGTTAACTGCGTTGACCACTTTTGAGTTTTGCAAGTCGAAGTCCCAAACCGGCGAGAAGGCTAGTTGTGGGGCCAATGCCGAGAAGCACGTTGGAGTCTGACACCTCGGGGTTTCAGGGTTTCGGGGTTCATAAATAGAGTTGTATGTTATCGTAACTCACGAATGCGTGAAAGCCGACAAGTTAGAGTGATATCGGAGTCTCGGAGTTTCAGGATTCGGGGTCACAGTGAGAAGGTGCTCGACCATAGGGTTCGCGATATCGTGAAGTCCAATATCCTAAGTGCAAAAAGGGGATCCCACGAGAATTTGTTGTGGGTGCAGGTTTTCTGAAAGGAAAATAGAAGAACCATTTTAGATTTCTTCGGGCCAGCGAAAGGAGAAAGATCCTGTTGACGTGGACCTTCCGACCTGTGGATTGAGATGGGCTTCCATAGTCATCATTTATTCCTCTTCATTTTGCACAACCCAAAGAAATGAACCCCTTTCCCTCCTATGCAATCCCTTATGATGTTCCAATTTCTTTCTAGGGCTGTAGTGCTACTAGGAAAAAAATCTCAATGTTGGAAAACTCCAAGGATCCTTAGCTATGGACTGTTATTTCAGAACTTCCATCAATCTCATGCAGATAGGCATCCATTCCCTCCTAGAATGATCATTAACTTCTTGCAACCATCTAGCAATGGCTCTCCTCCTCCAGCCATTCCTTTCCATGCCCAGACCAAAAGCACATGAACGAGAAAGAATGAATGAGGAATTCCTAAATGAATGACTGAATGAAAATGATTAACCCCCCAAACAACCCAAAAGAGGGTTTAAATAATTACAAGAACCAAGAAATACATGGCCTCCCCAAGAAGCTCATGTAACCTCTTCTCCCAACTAAATCCAATATGGTTGAATAAAATAATAATAAAATACTTATCTGCTTTAGCCCCCTCTCTCATGGAATCATAGCCCCCTAGCTCTTGTCTTTGTCTATCTTTTATTAATATATATATATATATATATATATATATATATATATATATAAGTATTACATTTTTAGGCACCTCGTCCTTTCAACATATTGGCTCACCAACCTAAGTCACATTTACATAATACATTCTAGTTCATAGGGATTAAAATTGGGGTGTTACATCCCCCCTCCCCTTATTTTTTCACTCTCCTCGGTGCACAACATCATACCGATGTTCTTAATATTACAAATATAGGCTCTCTCTCCTTTAATCCACACAAACAACCCATCCAAATTCTTATATACATAGGCACTATGGCCTAAAAACATGCATACATAGGAACTTCGACCCAAAACATGCACAAGGATTTTACAATTTTATATTTCTAGCAGCAGTTCCAACCAACAAGCTCTCGTTCCCCATTAGCTTGCACAAACCAAGGAAGTGTACCCCCTTCTCTTCTCCAAAATCATTCAGGTTGTACCACTTCTCTTCATGGATCCAATGCACTTGCCCAAGAAGTATAAGAGTTGTAACTCCAGGAACTCCAACTGCAACAAGTCCACTAGAATTTCTTTGTTCCATCCCTTTGTCCTTGAGCTCAATTTCCTTCTAGTGCTCCTCTTCTCAATATTCTAGCCTCAATACCTAACATATTATATTTATTACAGACATACAATCATCATGAGATATCATCATAACAGTTTCACTCATTAAATGTCAAATTTCTTTTATACAGGAAAACATAATTTCCCAAGCATGAGCTTCTTCCTCATAATTTGTTTGGCTCTTGCAGTAGAAGGCATTGGTCTCATTTATGGGCTTACATACCTACCATATCCAAGACCATTCTCACTGGAATTTTCTCAATTTCCATGCAACCAAATAGATTGTCAGAAATTTTAAATTTTAATTTTCAAAACTATTTTATACAAGGAAATAAAATTTCCCAGGCATGAGGTTTCTATTCATAATGTTTGTCTCTTTCAATAGTAGATACCAGTCTTCCTTATGGGATTACATTATTTCCATATCTAAGACAACTCCACCTACAATTTTCTCAACCTTTATTGAGACAAACAAATTTTCAATGCTCACACGCATTATCATTCTATCTTTGTAAATTTTTCAACGACTCAAAAAAGTGATCTCAAAATTGTAACAAACTAACAATTCAATC
>JZKD02S1591890.1:60166-79564 GCA_000966675.3 Picea glauca
TTTAACATAAGGATTATATTATATATATAAAAACCAAATAAATCATAACCCCCATGTAGAATAAAAGATGAGGCAAGTCATAAAAAGTTTAAACCCAAATGCTCAATAACTTACAGAATCAATAGAATCAAGTTGTGCAATCAATATGAGCATGGTTCAAAAATCATGTTGCTTGGCTAACCTATGAAACAAATGACAAGTGTTATGCCATATAATCAACGTTACACCATAATTTTAAACCATCAACGCTTAATTTGAAACCAATATGAAATGTTGACCATGCGCTGATGTATTGCGACAGCTCATATTCATAGTTTAACCAATGTACAAATGGGTTTTCATATAATCAAAACATCGATAATTATGAAAACACAAACATAGGCATTAAATTAGAAAGAAAGGTATATATAAAAGTTTTAATCATAACACCCATGTATCTTATGAAACCAAAGGTTAAATGAATTCAAATCCAAATGCATTGCAATCCAAGCCACGTAATAAATCAAAGCATGAATTATGAGTACAGATCGAAAGATTCGCCAACTAGGTAATGATAAGTGTAATGTAAGCGCAAAGGGCATATCAATCAGAAGGATGACAACAGTTCAAACAATGATTGTAATGTGACTTTGAAGGACTAAGTTTTCATGCTTACAGTTGTGAAAACAAAACAAAGATAGGCATGCAAAAAGGCACAAAGAATAAAAGTATCGTCCATTTGAAAATTGCGAAGAACTTGATGTTCGCAAGACATAGGTGTAGGCAGCTTATAGGATAATAAAAAAAGTGAATTGGCTGCCAAAACCTACCTATGAGAAATTCTTCTTGAGGTAGAGCCCATTTCTAGGCTCTGCCAAAGCATTCCCTTCAAAATCAACCAGACGATAAGCACCCTTTTTTAAAACCTCTTTTATGATGAAAGGTCCGAACCACATGGGTTTGAATTTTCCTGCCCCCAGGGGGTCCTTATCTTGGTCATAGACCAGGACAAGGTCACCTTCAGAGAAAATCCAAGGACGAAAAGACCTATCATACTGACACTTGACCTTATGTTTGTGAGCCTCGTTGGCCAGGGCCGCATCACGACACTGCTCATTGAGCTTCTCAAGGTATACTAATCGTTCTTCAAGTGGAGAAGTGTCTGGCAATAATTGTATTGCCAACTTTAGAGATGGGATCTGACATTCGATGTTCAGGACTGCCTCTAGCCCGTAAATGAGTTGAAAAGGTGAGAAACTAGTTGCAGTCTTAACAGATGTTCAGTAAGCCCATAATGTCGAGTATAACATCAAATGCCAATTTGACTTGGCTGAGTTGATAGTTCGTTGTAGAATGGTCTTAAGATTTTTTTTGACAACTTCCACCTGCCCATTTTCTTGGGGGTAGTAGGGTGATGAATGTTCTTTCCATAGCCCAAGATTTGATGTTAACTTGATCATCATCTAGTTCTGAAAGTGACTACCATGGTCAGCGACAATCTCCCTCGGGACGTCGAACCTTGCTATTATCTGATTGAATAAAAAGAGAGTTGTAGTCTCTCCATCATCTTTAAATGTTAGCATAGCTTCGACCCACTTTGTGAAGTAGTCTACAGCTACGATGATATAGCGGTGCCCCCTTGCTAAAGGAGGGTTGCATGTAGTGTAATCAATACCCCACTTAGTGAAGGGACCAACTGTGATGACAGGAAACATAGGAGCGGGATGTGCCATCATCTTCCAAGAGAAGATATGGCACGGGTGGCACTTCTTGACCGATTCAATACAATCTTTGATTAGTGTTGGCCAGAAGTAACCTGCTCAGAGAATATTTTGGGCTATTGCCAACCCAGAAAGATAACTGCCACATGCTCTGGTATGGCAATCATTAAGCACGATAACTGATTCCTCGTGAGTAAGACATCGGTGCAAGATGCAGTCTACCCCTCTTCAATACAACATATCATCGAGTATGAGATAATTCTTAGCCTGATGGCGTATACGTCGGCACTCATCATGAGAATCAGAGGTGGGGAACTTCAAAGTCTAGAGATAGATAATTATATCTCTCTATTAGGGGTCCGAAGATGTGATCAAAAACATATCTCCCCTGATAGGCGATTATTTAGGCACAACATCACCTGACTCAACTGAAAGTTCCAAAATAAGTTCTGTGAAGACCAGTGACTTTTTGGACTTTGTTGAAACGAATTGTAAGTCAAACTCCTAGAGGATGACTATCCATCTACTAATTTTTCTGCCTATTACCCGTCGTGTCAACATGTACTAGAATGGATTCATGACAGCAATGATAGTGGTCTTGCAAAACATAACACACGGTCTTCCCTCCTAACTACACGGGGAAAGAATGAACGATACCATGTGGTCAGAATGAACGACCGTCGAAAGCGATGAGGAGAGTAGGTGATGAAGACAAAACAGGATGGCCAACGGCCTTCCAGCATGCCAACGACATAACGCATGTCGAGGCACCCTCATCAACCACCGTGCGGAAGATATTTCGAGTAAAAGTTTTCGTGGGATAAGCCACTACTATCTGAAATGCTATGTGGTAAGGCAGATGAGGTTTCAAGTCAGTTGTATCCAACATGATTGTACCTGGATTACAAATATCGGTAGATCCTAAAGTGGTTGACAAGGCTTTCCTCTGGGAAGGGCAGCTTTGGAGGACCTCCAAAGTGGACATTGCACAAGGGGTTTGTGATAAATCTTCCACCATAGAGTAGTTATGGGCGGCCCTTGCGTTTGGGTTATGAGAAGATTTTTTGAATGCACCTTTGGGAATGTGTGTGATTGTTTCACCCAATGTCTTCTCAATCTATAGAGGAAGAGATGGGAGTTCAGCTTCTTTACCCTTCTCAAAAGTGCTTGGTTTACTATAGTCATGCGCTCTAGTCGATATAAAAGCATCACTCCTCACCATATATACGTTCACGGATGTGGGGTTGTTTGTAGGCAGAGAGTGGTCTTGACTAGCCCCTTCCGTGGTTGTAGAGGTTTGGGCTAGATTTTGCCCATGTTGAAAGGGATTGGTCAGCATAGCAGGTTGTTGTTGCATCACAAACTTTTGGGCTTTTGCAAGCCGAGGACATAGATGGGTCGGGTGGTCTTCCGCACACAAGTTGCATGGATACCTCGCCTTTCATTTCTCAGTGTTGTCTCCGCCATCATTATCGATCGATTTTTTATCCCCCTTGCCCTTCTTTCATTGTTTTTTCTTTCTATTAGGCTGCTGGGTGGCCTTTGGGTTAGTCGATTTCACTGTGTGTACCTCCGATGTTTTGGTAGGGGGAGTAGCCAAAGTAGTAGTTTTGTTGGCCATTGTGTGTTGTATAGATAACTGTTGAAACTACTTCGTCAATTGCTCAGTGGGATTTGTTTGTACTGAACCAACAATACCATCGGCATGTGGTCTAGCTCTTTGTCTAGTTTTATCAAGTATTGAGTGTGGCACATCTGGCAAGATGTTGTATAATAAACCAGACTGAGAATAGATGAGCTCAAATTGTTGAGCTCTCATGATGGCATCTTCTTCAGAGAATACTCCCGACGTTGCGACATCTTTGGATAACTACGGGACCAAAGACTTAAAGAACCACTCAAGCAAGAATGTTGGTGGGACTAGCACCTTAATTAAACTCTTCCAGTGTCTCCATTCTTGAATGTGATCAGAGATATGGTCTGTTGTTGTCTGTTCAAAATTGGCAAGAAGCTCTGTGTCAGCATCGTATCTCACAGGTAACTATAAATGGTTTAGGAAATCCATCGTCAGTTCGCCGAAGGAAGAATATCTTGAGTGATCAAGCTCAATGTACCATTTCGCGGCACTCCCAATGAGAGTACGTTGAAACAATCACAACTGTACAGAGTCATATTTCAACGAGTTAGATGAGCACCAAAGATGGAAGGTAGTCACATGATCTCCTAGATCTTCGTTGGGCTTGGCTTCGAACTTTGGGATGTCTGAAGGAAACTTCGTTGGCATAGGAGGCCAACGCGGATCATGACAAATAGGGTCATTCAACAACCTTGTCAAACATGGCAAGTGCAAAGTTTTCAGGAAGGGTAGTTTGGGTTGTTGGTGATAACCTGGGAAAAAGGGGCTTGGAGTTTGACTGGCACTAGGTTGCCAGGAAAAGTTTAGTTGCTGGCCTAGATTCTGGTAGAAACCTTGGCCCTGCTAGCGTATGGATTTTGCGTATGTGGAGACATCATCGGTTGATTTCCAAAATAGGACATAGATGATTGGGCACGCATTACATTCAAAGGAATTTGGGAAGAGTTGCCCCATGTCGGTCCCATGGGTATAGGCATAGTAGTTTGTCCGGGGTTCCATTGATTGTGGAAAGAATTACCCGAGATAGGCATTTCAGACGAGGGAATGGATCCCTGCCACGAATTCCAAGGCCCTGATGCAGAAGAAGCTCCTAGGATTTCCCCCTGTGCAGGAATAGTACCCTACATAGGAATAGGTTGTTTAAAACTGGGATTGCCCCCAGTCGGGAAGGCGGTTGATGAGAAGGCATTGGTACCAAAAATTTCGATCAAAGAAAACGATGTCGAACCTACTAGCATATTATGCAAAGGTGGTCCTTGACTTCCCGCTCCAAATAAACTATGGTGTGTAGGTTGCCCGACAGACTGCTGATGCGAGCCACCGACTGAAGGGAATGAAGGAGGTATATGACCTCCTCTGTAAGGGAAAGTGTTAAAAGGAGAAGGAGTGCCCCCCATGTGACCTTGCAGAGGAGCGCTAGAGCTCCCTACCCCCAGACCTGAAGTCTGTAAAGTGGAGTAGGAAATTACAGGACTTGTACCCAAACTAGGCATCCCATATGAGAACGGAAGGCCTGTCACACTTGGTGTGAAAGGGGTTGTGGCCACCACCAAAGATGAGATCGGACCACTGTGCGATGTAGAGGTGGTCGAGACCATGGTGGCTCAGACCAGTGATGGTGAGTTAGGAGGTGAAAACTCTCTTGTGGTGACAAACGTAGTGGGAATTGAAGAATTCCCAGAAGGAGTAACAGCATTTGTTTCCATTTTTGTGTGCGACATTGTCTGGCGCTCATAAAATTGAATTGGTACAATGAAAGGTGCCAAGAAATCAGTGGTTGGGGTTTCAACTAGGCCAAAATCATTCGCTCCAAGGTCCAAAATGGTCGATTCCTCCAGATGTTGGTCAGGCACAATTTATTGTGACCTAGTCGCTTCAAAAGACCCTTGTTGGTCTA
This sequence comes from Picea glauca, assembly GCA_000966675.3. Classification (NCBI taxonomy): domain Eukaryota; kingdom Viridiplantae; phylum Streptophyta; class Pinopsida; order Pinales; family Pinaceae; genus Picea; species Picea glauca. The sequence continues at coordinate 65,400 of JZKD02S1591890.1, forward strand.
GCTTTCACCTTAGTGGTGGAAGGGGTGGCTTCAGTGTAACCGGTGGCAGGCCAAGAAGCCTTCATGACCGATGGAGCTCGTGATCCTCCACTGTGTGAGAATATCAAAGACACTCTAGGGTAGTATAAATGTTCAAAAGTAACACACACTAAAAAAAGTCCCTATAAGATAAGATAGGCAAACACTAAATTAATTGGAAGAATAGTTACAACAACCAACACTAGAGCAACTTACCAGTGCAAGTGCAACTCGAAAATGGAATCACCCTCTAGGTATACTTTGCAAAGAGTGGTTCGATGTTTGTCCTAGGTACCACATTATACCCCTACAGTCACCTATGTATGTCCCTAAAAAATATAGGCAACTAGGTTGTCAGCGCGCGAACAGTCACCAGGCAGGTACAGTCGAAAGTCGGGTAGACCACAATGAGTAGGGTATCGAGCCCGAAACCTGTCAAGGGTATCAAAAGAAAGTGGTCTGGAAGAAAACTAAGGACCTCAAATAGATTTGAGACCCATGAATCCCCGTGGAAAATGCAATCGACGGAATCCCAAAACAAGCCCTCTATATGTGTTATCCACTACGATTGGTCCAGCTTTGGAGGGGTTATCTCTACTACCTTTCTGCAAATGACCTCGTGTTTGTCCCATGTGTTAGAGGGGGGTCCCAGATAACTTTCACAATACTAAACTTAGACACTCCCTAACTCAGACTCCAATGTTTGATTGTAATGGCCTTGAAGAGTTTCCTCTCCAACCTAATCCAAGGCCCTAATCCTGAACTAGTTGGTTAACCCTACAAACATAAAAGTCTAATAAATTTTAGATTTAGCGTTAATTTTATGGCTTTGTCTTATGTCAAGGGGTATGAAATTGAAACTGATGATGTGTAAAAGATGAAATAAAAAATGAATAACAAGCTGGAAACAAAAACTTTCACTTAATGCAAAATTTCAACAACTTTTCAAAATAAAAAAATAAAAAAAATTAACCTTTCTAAGATTTTGGATAGCAAACTCAAAATGAATTTCACTCGACTAAGAGCTACTTATGATCTAAGTAAATAGAAAAAACTTATGAAATAAAAGACTTTTCCCTGGCTAATAATGCAGAATCACACTCTTCAACCAAACAAGCAAAAAAATGAAAGAGATTTTTTTTATTTAAATATTGATAAAGGAAAAAGGAAAAATACCAAGTAAAAAACCAAGAAAAACAATTATGTCCTAAATCACAGATCACAAAGAATCACTTCAAGAAATCACACACTGGTAACTTAAAAAATGACTCTCACACTTGTCTAAAAACCCCTAAAAATTCTTTTTTATGACAACTTTTAAATGAGAAAAAGAGAGCTAAGGCTAAGATTAATCCTAAGCTACTGACTGCTAAGACAGAGATTCAAAAACCTGAGAAGTATAACTCTCATCAAGGGAAAGGATGACTGCCTTGCCCTCAACAAAAACTATCATGCACAAGCACGCTACTGATAATCCAACAGCAAGCGTGTGAACGCGAGCTGTATAGAGCCAGAGGGCGTGTACACGTGGGCTGACCTTCTATAGGCCGCGTGTATCTCTAAAAACTCTGAAGGAAAAAAAAAATAACAAAAGACAATCCAAACCAAGAAGAGACCACTAATATTGAGAACCAGGATCTCTTGAGGGCTTGGACACTCTTTTTAACAGAAAAAAGAAAACAATGAAAGGAAAAAATCGTAAAGAAAACCAATCTGAGATAAGACTGCAAACAACCAAGACTCAAACAGAGTTCCAAAAAACCCCTGAAATTGACTGATTATAATAGGGAAGAGGATGATTGCCTCAAAAAAAATTTGGAATCTACATGCTACTACTACTACTTCAGCTAGCGTTCACATGCAGGCTGTAAGAGAGTAGGTCGCGGGTACAGGCGTCCAGACCTTATGCAGTCCGCGTGTACCTCTGTGGGTCTTGAAAAAACATAGTCAAGCAAATAACAGAGATAGCTAGTATGGGAAACTAGACTCTCTGCTAGTTCTGACTTTACAGAAACTAAAAAAAAAAAGGCAAGAAAACTAGTCTTTTAAAAACTACCCAAAAAATAAAATTTTAGGAACCCTAGAGACTTCCCCAGCATGGTCGCCAATTTTGTTGTGAGGGAAATCCCCTTACGAACTAGAAAATAGGTTTATCTTATGCATGCATATATGACCAAAAGAAATATACTTTCTACCTTCGTCCCCAGACTTAAACCCCATTCCTTTTCAGAAAATACATGGTTTAGACCAACATACCTTGTTCTAGATGTTCAATGTCAATCCTCCTTCACACTTGATCGCTTGTTGGCAGCTATCCTCTCAAGATTGACCTACATACAAAACAAGCAACAAACTACACATGCATTTCTTTATTATTAACTTTAATGAATAAACTTACAATGTCGAGACCGGCCACTGCTCCATGAATCTTGATCCTAGGCTCCTCTTCAAATGTCCTCCAACTTATTTTCTTTGTATCTCTTCTTGCACAAGGATGGCTAAAGGGTTGGGACAATGGGAATATGCAATTGGGCAAAGTTTCTTTACTCTATTTCTCCTCTTCCAAATGGGACCCCTACCCCTTGTTTTATAGGCTAGAAGGAGCTAGGTATTTGGACGAACCCTCGGCCTTGCATGGCTGGGAGTTTCAGTTAACTCACCCAAAGTTGTGTGTTCCATCGGCAAATTTCCTTTTGTCGTGCTTTTGTTGGTCCACGCAGATTGTTTTAGGTCAGCTAGCGTGTACACGCATGCAGTAATGGAGTAGGGTGTGTGGGCCCTTATAAAAGAGGTTTTTTAAAGAGTTGTTCAATAGTGTTTTGGCAAAGAAGGGATCTGAGATGGCATGATGTCAGCTAAGCATGTATGGTGCAATTTAGGGTTATAACAAGGAGAACCACCTCTCTAAAAAAGAAGGGGGACTAATGTCTTCATGAGGTTTTCATTTTGGTCTTGACGGATTCAAGCGTCAACAGTACTATAAATTCTATAGATATCACTCCCTGAGAAAATAAGTTGAATTCAATGGGAAGAGATATGTTGGAAGGAGGGCATTAAGGCATCCCCCATAATCCAACTCAAGAAGACACAATGAGAATGATTTTGAAGGTCTCAATTGAAATCTATAAGAACACATCATCGACTACGTCTCTTGCATGCACATGATGGAATAACACAAGGAAGAGACCCTCTAAGAAACAACCAATAATGGAATTCATTGAAAGAGGCAAGGACTTTCACCAATGATGAAAATGGAAACCAAGGTATAGCATGAATCCCAATATGTGAATAGAAGTATTGAAGTCGAACACATGGGAAACCACCCAGTCAATAACCAATGATGAAATCTCATATACTAAGCACAAGGTAACCTACCAATGATGAAAATAGGCCTAGGTTGCTATCGAATCTAGGTCAAAATCTCATAGCATTCTCTCATAGTCAATGAGACATGACCCACTTGTGAGAAATCAATGGAGACCTTCCACACTGGAATGAGTAAAGAACAAAGATATCGATGGTAATGAGAACAACTTGAAAATCAAGAAGTATGACATGGATAGTTGGGTAATCTATGGAATGGTCGACATAGGATAAAACTTCCTTTGGACATAAGCACAACACAATGGTGACTTGGGTAGCATTTGACACAAAGTTGAGCAATGATATAATTGTTTGACATAGGAGGCATCTACAAAGTCTCAAATGTGACTAGAAGAGTAACCAGTAATAGGAGTAATGAACTCAAAAATCAAGGTTTATCTCACAAAGATCATACTAAAACCCAAACTACTAATTAGACTACTCAAAAGGACTCAAGACAATTGCCAAAAAAACAAAGACCTTTGTTCTTTCCCCCCTCTCTCTATTTTTATCATAATTGATTTTTTGTTTCTTTTTCATGTTATCAACGATTGAAAAAGAATAAAATAATGCTACAATATAGTGGAGGAAATGAGTGTCATGGTGCAAGTAAAATAATTCTAAGAACATGGAACATACCTTGAAAAATGCAGGAAGGATGTACAAGATATTGGTACTCATCAAGATGTTTCCTCCAAGGATAGGGTTCTAAGGTGTAGAGGCATCAAATGCAAAGGAAAGTGGCTAAGGATAATTCATAAGTAGTAAGAAGCAAATGGAAAAATATAGTGGGAATTAGGCTCAAAAGCGTGAGTAGCAGTTTGCAATGTAGCAATACAACTCAAAATGTAAAAATGGGAGCCCCATGGTAAATGGCTAGAAACAGATTGAGAAAAATTCATGCAGTTTTGAAACCAAGTCATGGTGGAGATAAAATGGCTCTCGAGCCTATGAAAAACTTTAGTATGGGCGCAAAAATGGGAAAAAAGGTTCTAACTAGGGCACCCATGATCAATAAGCTCAACCGCACAAATTATGACACTCTAAAACAACAATAAGGCTTTGTGTCGCAGCTCAGTGCGGTCAATCTTAGAGAAAAAATGGAACAGGGAACTAAGAATGAAAAATGAAAGGAAAAAAATATAACCTGTATTCCAATTTTGAGTCCATTACCTATTAGTGGATCAAGTTGGACCAAAGTGATGAAATAATGCCAAAGAAAATGTCTCTGAATTCTTATATATATGGCCGAAAACATTCATCCAAAAGTTAATAAATCTAATATATAAATCTCTGTAAACAACTTGTGCTCTGGAATACAAAACTTGAAAACAACAAACCTTAAAAGTACAATATGGTAGAAATAATTGCATAGTCTTTTGGATTATGCCTAGTTCTTCTTCAGGTAAAGCCCATTTCTAGGCTTATGCCAAGGATTTCTTTGGTCTTCAAGCACTAAAATCTCTAGTTCAAGAAGAAAGAACAATTTATGATCCATGCCTTCCACAATCTATCATTCATAGTCATATATTCAAGGATAGACTCACGCAAAGGCAATTCAACATTTAAGAAATTGCATGAACTAGGAGGATTGATGATCCAGATGAGTGAAGTGAAATTGTCATGTTCCATATATTGATGGAGATTATTATCAGAGGTGGTAGAGTCTATTAACAAAGAATCACAATTAAAAGGGCATGAGAACCCACAAATAGTGAAATCAATCTCAAGAGAAATATTTAAGTTGGTCAAGCCAATATGGGGAAGCAAGGGTTCCAATGTCCCCATTGGATGAAAAACTTGGTCAATTTTCGAGGCCATGTCCCAAGAAGGAAAACATGAGTATAAAGACTCCTTCTCATAAGAAATTGAACATCAAGGATATGATTCCACATAATTCACCCTTTGCAGGGTAGAGTTCACTTGAATAATAGGAACATACAAAGGGGTATCCTGAGATAAATTCAAATTAGGATGATGATTATCATATGCAAGTTGATCGATAGTTACAATGATTTTTTTGTGAGAAAAATGCATCACCCAAAAGAGTGTATACACCATAGCATTCATAGCATATACATAATCATGCCCAAGGAGCACGTTGAATTCCAGTGGGCCATCCACCACTATCATATTGATTAGGATAGTCTTCCCATTTATCGTGATATAAAATTGATGAAGAATCCCCAAATATTCACTAGGTTTTCTGTCAAAATCGAACAGTTGACTAGTAGCTAAAACAAGCTTGGGAGAACCCAAAGTTTTCCAAGTCGAGGAGGAAAAAATGATTGTAGAGGTTCCTTTATCTACTATACATTAGTAAATGTTTGTTGTATTAACTTCAACCCTTATTTGGAAGGGTGCAGAAGAATGAATGAAAGACTCAACAAGATTATTCCAATCAAAGGAAACCATCCTTGAAGTTGTAGGGAGCATGCTCAAAGTGAGGGGAATTATCACTTGTTCAGAAGATTTTGAATGGAAAATTCAGAAAACATGGCCAATAAACACATCACTCTCCAAAATAAAAGTTGGATCAATCAAAGACTACATCATCTTGACTTCTTCAGTACACTCATCACTCTCCAAGGGAAGAGTGGGATCATTTGAAGATTGCATAGGTCGGACTATTGGCTTGCTTCCACGCATCCTTCCTAAGACTAGGGGGTTGATGACCCAGGGTTCATCTAGAGTTTACCAAAAAAACCCCAAGGAATTTGCATATCAATCTTTAGTCTATGAAGGGATAAGGTCTCACCTAAGACCCATGAGAATCATAGAGACCATCTAGTATTATGTCAGAGATGAAGGTTTAAATCATACAAGGAACCCACTTAGACTAGATTTAATACATTCCAACACAGATCATTATCATATTAACAACATATATCAATAACACATTCATCCATTTAACTCATAATCAACATGGCCATTGATATGGAGAAAAACAACTTTATATTATTTCCATTCAAATAATATCATGAATACATTAAGAGACTCATATTGCACTAGGAATATCACCATGCACTCGTATACCTTATATCAATTATGCATTACAAGGTGTCATGCGCTCTTTGTCGAATTCTACACATAATACTAGATTGACTCCATTACATACTCTTTACAAAAATGTTCCAATCACATACAAAATTATTGCATGGACTCACAACATGACTCAAACAAAAACAACCCAGACTAATTTCTCCTCTATTGCAAATACCACACTCTTTAAACTCTCTTTTGTGTCTTCGATGCTCCTTTTTTTTCTATTTCTCTACTCTAGATCTCTATCACTTTCTCCTCTGATCCACTCACTCTATTGATCGCTAGTTCCACATGCGTCTGCCACATGCATGTACACCACATAGTCTCTTTGGAGTCGTGGCAGTACTAACGAACTTGTCAACTCATCCCTTAACTTCCCACAATCTCTCATTTTTTCTAAGGTAATCATTCAAGAATATTCCCAAAGATATTCTTCTTGATTTTGCATGCATGTAGTATCTTCCTAGTTTTTAGTGTGCATTGTAGAACTCTTACTGGTGTGCACACCTTATTCCATTTGTCGCGTAGTTGCTAATGTGTGCACAAAATTGAAGTATGTGCATGATTTTTCTTATGCACGTGTGCAAACTTATCCAAAACTTTGGGTGCCAATAGGCCCCACACATTATTACTTGTCTTGTCCTCAAGCCAATGGCCTTGATTAGGGTGTGATATATGCCACAAAAGGAACCGTCTTAATGAGTTCAAGAAGGAACTCTTAGAACTAACTGTCAGTTTCATCTAGGGTGGTGTACAGTTGTTGAGTGAGTTGAACCACCTCATCTATATCAATATCCATGATCTAGGGATCTCAAAGGTCAATACAATCTATTTTCTCGAGCATGTGGGTGGTTGTGAGATGTGATACTATAGGATGAGTATATAAAATTTAGGCCTTATTGGCCACATCGTTGGCTAACTTAGAAACAGTTTGCTTCTTTGCTCGAGCGGTAGTGATATATTTTGTTTTACTCACAATGGCTATCATCATGGCTTGGATCTCACCTGGGGGTAGGGAAGCCAAATTAATCTTATGTTGGGTGACCTATGCTTCAACTACATGAACCCTAATATCAATGGAGTTGATTTCTGGTGGATTATGCAAGTCATTCCAAAGGGTAAAACTGTACTCGACTAAACTGGAAAAATATTTGAGTTAGTCCTAGCTATTTTGGAGGGCTTCCTTGGCACCACAATCTTCTGTTATAACTCAATATATGTTGGTGTCCACTGCTAGATTCATGTGTAGAGTGTGAGGTTCTGGGACTCCAAAACCCAAAGACACTCAATGAATTCTATGGTTCCTATACATTAGGTTGTGCATGTTTGGACGGACGTACCTGGTAGTATGCTTCGTCGAAATTATTGAGGAGTTCAACATGAATTTCTAGGGAAGCCATGTGCTATGATTCAATTTATATGTGCACTACGACTTCAAAAATATGGAGTGTTTGAAGGTCCTTCCACATAGCCTTTACCTCCTATTGCACTAGAACTTCTTGTTGTATTTGTGACATTTTATTGGTAAGGGCCACTATGACTTCTTGGTCATATTGCTAGTGAATTTGTTCATACACCTAAGTGAGAGTCTAGTTCCTCTCCCCAATTTCATTGATGATTGTGGTGACAAAAAGTTGCAATTCGATGGTAGGTACCTACACAAGATCAAGCTTGGCCTTGGCCAAGTCAACTAGGACAAAAGCCAAGGGGCTCACCTGCAACACCCTTTCTTGGCTAATTCCTGGAGTTTCTTTAGAGTCTGGATCTTTAGGAGGAGAAATCAGTGGTGAGGGGAGGGCCAACTATTGACTGAGGGAATTTAACTTCCCCTTGACATCCCTCTAAGAAATTTTTTGACATGACAATTGTGTTCGAATATCCTTGAATAACTTAGAAAGGGTGGTCACATATTTTCCTATTTGCAGTTCCCGAGTACCAGCCTTTGGCCATTTATTTGTGTTCATTCATTGGTGATTCACAGGGCCCTAACCCGGGTGAACATTCGATTATGTGCAAGGATTCGGGACCTCTTCTTCAATCTGAGTGGCAATCGGGGAGGGCATATCTTCTTCCTCTTTGTTGGGGTCCAAATTGATGTCTCTCCTCATGAAAAATCAGCTATATTGGTGCAAGTGTAGTCCCAACTTGCAAATATGACGATGTAATTGTAAGATATGGCAAAGGCAAGGGTGGTGTGTGAGCATGTGTCTATCGGAAGGTCATCGTAGGGATGAATTTATTACATTGAGAAATTATATGGCAACGAGTGCACCAAATCCATTTTCGAATGGGCCTCAAATTGAATGGTGTGAGATTTGCAGATAGTGGGGACATATCCCATTATGCTGCCCAACACTAGAGAAATACCAAAAAACTCACCATAATATATTTTGTGAGTTCTGCAAATCCATGGGGCACAATGTGAACAACTACCAGTCACTTTAATTGATGTAGGATCATGACCATGATGCTTTTCAGGTTCAGGAAGAAAAAAAAGGTGGTGACCGTGGGAGTGCAGAAAGAGGTGAATAGTAAGGAGGTCCCAAATGTGGATATGGATGTGGTCGAGGATGAGGATATGGAGGAGGTAGCAGAAGGAAATCCACTTGTTTTGTTTGTGGAAAGATATTCCATGTATCGATATTTTGTACTAAACCATGCACTCTATGTGGCTAATTCTATAGTACTAAGCATGTCACAGAAGATTGTCCCTACTTGTTGAAAAAGTGGGAAGAGATTAAGGCACACTGCAACATCATTACTTTGGAGTGGCACAGGAACCAAAAGAAGAATGAGGAATTTTATCTGTGGGTAATAACATGAGGTCGATCCAAGAGTATGATAATGGACTTAGAACACTGAGAAATATCGAGTTAGAGAATGGAGGGAAAGATCAGAAAGACAGTGCAAGCCCCTCCTAAGTTTGATGCTACACAGCAAAAGAAGTATTTTCACAATTCATAGAGAGATATAGAAGATGAGAGAGCACATGAAGAGATACATCATTCAATGTAGATGCTTCTAGAAGAATCCCTACTAAGTGAGTAAGTACATTGCACCACACAAAGATCATTGGAAGAAGCCTGAGCCTGTGAAGAATTGCAGCATGCCACACATAAGTCTTTGGAGGAATCTTATGTGCATGAGGAGATACAGTGTGTGATTCAAAGTTCATTGGAAGAAGTTCACAGGAAGGAAGAAACACATTAGGTTGAACGAAAGGAAATAAAAGATCACGTTAGTGAACAACTAAAGCACACGCCATGAAAGGAAGCATTGCGACATGGGTCGTGAAGAACAAGTTGAAGATAAAGTAAGTATCTTTTTGCATTGTTGTTTGAAGTTGTTAAGTGATATTGATGTTGCGATAAATTTGATGCACATGTTAACAAAATATATGGGGGAATAAGGGACTATTGTATCTATATCGGCCCTGTTACCAGAGAGGGATGTGTGTCAGGTCAATAAGCATAATCACATAGGAAGAGAGTTCAAGATGGCAGTTGAACTCAAAAGTTATGAGATGGATGGAGTCATGTTGGATTTGGGATCAAATGTGAACATATTACCAAAGAAATCATAGGTGTTTATGGGTCAACCAAACTTGATATGGTCCCCCATTCAACTTCGGTTTAGTTCAGTTGGAACAATTCGAAGTGAACATCGAAGAGGTGAAGACTAAGGTATATTTTGAGGTGATTGAGATCATGGATGACTCATACCATTTGTTGTCTTACTTTCTCTTATCCTTCCTAACATTGGGGGGTTCATGGATTAGGGTTCATTCATAGTTCACCAACAAAACCTCATGGCATCAACATATCAATACTTAGTCTCGGACCAAAGAAGGTCTCACCCAAGATGCCATGAGAAGCACAGACACCATCTGGTCTTGTCTCAAAGATGAAGAGTTAAATAATACAAGGAAGCCACTTGGGTTAGCATTCACACATCTCCTCATAGTTCACTATCATATTAACAACATACATCAGTAACACATTCATCCATCTAACTCATAATCAACGCATCCATTGACAAGGAGAACAACAACTTTATATCATTTCCATTCAAATAGTAGCATGCATACATCAAGAGACTCATAATGCACTAGGAATAGCACCCTACTCTCTTATGCCTTCTATATGTGATGAGTTACAAGGTTTCATGTGCTCTATGTCATATTCTACACATAATACTAGACTGACTCCATTACAAATTCTTTACAAAAATGTTCTAGCCACATACAAAATTGTTGCACAAACTCACAACATGACTCATGCAAAAACAACCTAGACTAATTTCTCCTCTATTCCAGATCTCATACTATCCAAACTCTCTTTTGTATCTTTGTTGCTCCTTTTTCTTCTCTTTTGTTTGCACTGGCACTTTGTCCACTACTCCGCTCTCTCTAATGATCGTTAGTTTCACATGATTTTTCCACCTGCATGCAACCCACATAGCCTCTTTGGATTCTTGGTATTCCTAAAACACTTTCCACCACACCCCTTAAGTTCCCAACAATCTCTCATTGTTACCAAAATTTTTCACACCATTGAAATTATGGGATGGCTCAGTCATTTTCCCTAGCTTGCAAATGTAAATCACATCCTCATGCATCAAATCATCTCAAAAAACAACAATTTTGTTTCCATCCATGGGTCACTAGTGTGCAAACCACGAATGTTTGCACCTTGCTAGTGTGAAACTTGCAGATTCCCTCAAAAAGTGTGAAAAATAAAATAATTCCACTTTTTCGAGCAGGGTTTTTGGTTGGGATCGTTCCCAAACTCCCCTGAGCCCATACAAAACAAAATACAAACACCTAAATATCTTGAGGATTGTATAAAGGCACCTTTGGGGGCATGGATTAGGGGGACAACCAAGGTGAAAAGTTATGATGAAGAATGTGGAAGCTTCCCTATCCCCCCTATCCTCTGAGTAGCATCCCCTTGATTCTAGAACTTGATTTCCATTACTCCTTTCTCTCTCCTATGTGACTATAGGGTGTGTTGTTGTCCTTATTGAGTCGTTTGAGGAAGGGAAATCCTATTGATTTGATTCTTGAAGGACCATTGGAGGAACCTAGGCGGTTGGCTTCAAGGCAGTGTTAGTGGTTGGAGTCATGTTGTAACCACTCATTTCTATCGTTTCTAATAAAAGAGCTATCTTTTCCCTTCACAATTGTGTGATATTGTTCAAGTTACTTATGTATGTCAATTTGTTTCACATATTTGAATTTATCTATATATTACATGTATAATTTGGTCCTATAACTACCTTGTTCCAGCATTTTCTTGATCTCCTTTTGCAGATTAGTTCAGGAAAAGATCAGGAGCATATTGAGGGTTGAGAGCAAGGAACGACATCAACCAATAGGATACAAGGTGTAACATTCTTTCTTCTCTATCCTTAGGTAGTTATTTCATTGCAAGTTTTTTATGTGAGGGCAGGTTATGTCTTTTTGTATATGTTCACGCTATGTTGTGATATGACCTAAATTCACAAGGGAAAAATCCCATAACACTCGTGATGTCTAAGTTAATAATTTGGAAAGATTCCCTAATATCTTCTTATAGATTTGGCATGCATGCAGTATCTTCCTGATTTTTAGCACACATTGTAGAACTATTACTAGCATGCATGTAGTATCTTCCTGATTTTTAGCACACATTGTAGAACTCTTACTAGCATGCATGCAGTATCTTCCTGATTTTTAGCACACATTGTAGAAATCTTACTAGCATGCACACCTTATTCCATCAGTCACATAGTTGTTGATGTGCGCAAAAAAATGAAGTGTGTGCATGATTTTTATTGTGCACTCATGCAAACTTAGCCAAAAATTTGGGTTCCACACCGACCACTTCATTAACCAATAGTTGAATGGGTTTTTGGGAAACCAAAGGTAATTTAGGAGAAGAAGGACCTTGAGATAGGGACCACACTCTTTGTACCTATAGAATAGTAGGGCACAGGTGAGTAAGGTGATATTCCTTGGAATGTTTACAAAGGAAACTAAGTTTGCATCCTATTCATCTAGATTTATCAGTAATATTAATTCCCCCAGCATGACTTTCATTGGCTAGTGGATTTCCCCCAGCATGACTCGTAGTGGATGATTTATTATTACCAATATGAGTTGAAATGACTAGTTTCCATTTTCTAGTATGAATTGCAGTCACTAGATTCTTGCTCCCACTATGACTTGCAGTGGCTAGTTTCTTTCCCCCAACATGACTCGCAGTGGTGGGTGATTTGTCTCCAACATGACATGTAGTGGCTAGATTCTTACTCCCAGCATGAATTGTAGTGTTTGGTTTCACGTCTCCAACATGAAATGCAATGGTTGGTGACTTTTCCTCTTGTTTTCACTTATTATTCTTATTCTACCTCTTTCTAATCCTTTTAGACATATGGTTACTAGTAGATAAACTTCCACTAGAGGAGGAAGAAGGAGGAGGAGTAGATTTCAAAAACAAATAAGGTAAGGTATCAACATCAATTTTATTCCCTTGACATAAGGTGCTTATATAAGAAGCCTCAAGATCATTTGGAACATTTCGAGTGGTCCACAACCAATCCAATAGTCCTACAGTGAATCCAAGAATGTTCAAAGTGGTCATCAATGAGGCACCAACATTTCCAAATAAAGGAAAATAACAAGAATACCCTTGAGAATGGGTCCCTTGGTTGGTATCCTCAATAAATTTATCTATAATGATATTATTGCACATGTTCTTCCCTTGTAGGATGGTATAATGCAACTTGTGTCTCTTCGACTAGATCTCATGGAGGAGAGTCAATATGGTCAATCCTTTGCATTTGAGGAGGTGGACCCACACTTTTAGGTGAAACAATTCAAGTTCTTCTATATTGGTGGAGTGGTCAGTCATCCACTTTGAATCAAAAACTAGAAGGTACAAATATACCAACAACCTAGGGCCAACTAAAAAAAATACTACTCAACTAAAAGGTCCTAACAATGATCAACAAAAAAACTACTCTCCCAAAGCTCAGCCCAAGCTAGTTAGGTACTAAGTAGAATACAACAAAGAGATGATCGAGAGGGCCTTTTGGAAGCTAATATGGCTTTATTAAGTCTCAATACCAGCTAACGAAGTTGCAAGAGACAATTACAATAATCTCCACGTAACATTCACCCAAGGTGCAAGTACCCTCATGAAGTTGGGCACCCTCCAAGGGAGAATAAATGGTGATTATGTGTCTACCTCAAGTACCATGATCACTTCCTACTCATATTCACCCATTATATATACTAGGATAGGCCATTGGAGTTACCAATTCACAACTAGTAACTGAGAAGAATAGTTGTGGGTTGGGATCATACATATGGGTAGTGAAACAAAGCTAGAAGCTTTCAAGAAGTGATGTCATCTAGAGTTCCTGACACTTTAGAAACCCCCATACATGTAGTAATACAACAAACACCAAAAATGAATGTGTTAGCACCTAATCATGTAGGGGGTGCTCTCCTGAAAGAAGTGTCCCCTTGGGCAAAGAAAGAGATTTGGAAAACCCATTTTTCTAAAGTTTAGAGGGTGGGCACGTCTCACCTAGATCTGCGGCTGAGGTTTCATTCCGGAGCCCCCTCGCCATTCTGCCTTTAACGGGGGGGATCAGAAATTGGGCGCACATCTCTCAAACAATCGAGATTGAGGCGCCTAGATCAACGGTGCTCAAGCAATTCCAAACCCCCTCTGCCATTCTTCTTTTAATAA
>JZKD02S1591890.1:79641-94050 GCA_000966675.3 Picea glauca
TACCGCTTCCTCCCCTACCATCTATTCTCCACTTGACCGCGTGACGGGTCCCATTCCCTTTGGCCCCTCCTCATCCTCTGACATTTGTTCCGCTCCCTTCCACGTCAGCCTCCCATAAATAATGTGTCCCCCATTACCATTTTATCCCATCACCTTCGCCCCTTCTTCTTGTCATGTGTCTCACCCCTGTTGTTTCCATGATCACTCCCTTTCCCATTTCCATGCCAAGCATGCCAGATCCTCCACGCACTATCCATTAGACCATTCAGCTGATCTAGGTGGCACCATGAGGAGACCTCCATGTCCGAGAGGGCAGAATTGACCAAGATTGTTCCCAATCCCAAGAAAGGAGTTATTGAAGTTGTTGGAGGTGGTTAGACATCGTCTCCTCCATAAATGAAAAGTATGGCAAAGGATTAAAAGCATGTCGATTCATCTGCAAGATGGTCAGGAGTCTGGTTGCATCTGTCATAAGTGCATGATCGTCCAGAGTCTGCATGCGCAGACTGCCAGAAGACATGCAGATGCAATGTTTTTAATGCACTGTCTCATTTTCGTTGTTGTTGTTTTGTTTTGAGTATATGTAGGCATTTTCACCGTTTTGTAATCTATCGATGGTTAAGCTAGGCTCCAAATTGTAAAGTTTTAACGAAGCACTGGTTTCTCTGGTTATGTATTGGCACTTGAGACTTCTTTCCTTATGAATGTCAACTTTTTTCTATCTCTTTGTTTACACTGTGTTAGAATCGCTCGGAATTGGAGGATCTAGTCGAGTTGCGCTATTATAGGATGATGTAGGTTGGATCACTGTAATAGTTGCATTGTCTCTAATCAGTTCTTTTATTTTCTCAACACTGAATGATTTGGAATTGGAGGATCCAGTCAAGTCACCCTTCAGTTCCCCGAAACTCAAAACCAAGAGGATCTTGTATTCTGAGTTTTTCTTCCTCAAGCTATTGAAAGGCCTGATGCTCGGGGCAGTCTTGCTCACTCATCTCACCAAGTCTTCCACTTTCTCATTTTACAATTAACTCACTGACGAAAGTTAGATCAAGACCTCCTTTGTTCTTTACATACCAGGCTTGGTCCCTGAGTTAGAGTGAT
This sequence comes from Picea glauca, assembly GCA_000966675.3. NCBI lineage: Eukaryota > Viridiplantae > Streptophyta > Pinopsida > Pinales > Pinaceae > Picea > Picea glauca. The sequence goes on from JZKD02S1591890.1 coordinate 80,746, forward strand.
ACCTTCCTGGGTCTCTACCCATTTGATCACCCATTAAATTTATTCATGACATAAACTTATGGGCGTTGGGCTCTGCTCCTGTCGCAATCTAGGAGTGACTTCTAATGCTAAAATTCCTGGCATTGTTGTCGAGGACGAAGTTGAATATTTTCCCTGGGATTGAATGACAACGATTAACTGATTCTGAAGGTGAATCAGATATCAGAACTATCAAGTTTTCTACTGTGCACCTGGCGACTCCACTGACGTGACTCTGTTGGGTGACCCCACTGGTTCCAACCCATAAGCGACTCCATTGTTTCAGTCATGGCTTCTAGAAGTAGACACACAAGGTCTACTCCTTAGCTGTCGTTAGCGCCACCTAAAGCTGACCCAGAGAAGATCATCAGAAAGGGAAAGTCCTCTGAAGGTGATACATCTACTACTAAAAAAATTATTTCTGGTGATTTTCAAGATTTTGTAGAAACTCCAACCCCTTCATTTCGTCCTGTTTTATTACTGTCTGTCAGAGTTTCTCATAATATAAATTTTGGGAGTGTTCTTGTTGGATTTTCTCCTCCTGGTCTCGAATTAGTAGGAGAAACTCTTGTCACTCCCCTCTCCCCCGAGGTAGTACCCTGGTTCAGACCCAACGCCTCTGAACATTCTCCTACCCTGGATTTTACTACCCATCCTCATGTTATTACTGTTGTTGAGGGAAGGGAAATTTCTGTGCCTTTGAGCCCACAAGCCTGTTCTCCAGATTTGTTGTAGTTCCCCTCCCATTCTGTAAGCTTAGCTCCTATCTTTCCACTTCAAACCTCATCTCCTCCTGGTTCCCCCACACCTGTTGTTCCTATGGCTGGTGCCAATCCCCCTCTAAATAGAATGGACACCATAGTAGCTACCAGATATGCTCCCTTAATCCTACCTCAACTTGTGAATCCTCTCCCTGTTGGAGATTACCTAAAATATATGCCCAAGTTCACTGGGGAAGAGGACATAACTGTGGAAGAGCACTTGGATGCTTTCTATAGTTATGCAGACAACCTGAACATTGAAAATGAAGATGTTTGGATGAGAGTCTTTGTCCAGAGCCTGGACGGTGAGGTGAGGAAGTGGTTTAGGAGATTGGCCCCCAGATCTATTGCTAGGATTGAAGCTCTAGATAGTGCTTTCCTGAGGCAATGGGGAGATAAGAAGGATTTCATGTATTACATGATAGAATTCAGGTCTTTGAAGAAAATGGGAGGAGATTCTGTCTCAAATTTCTCCAAAAGATTCAATAAGATGTATAATAAGATCCCTTCTGAGATAAATCCCATAGAAGCCTCTGCCAAAATTTCTTATTCTAGTGCATTCGACCCTGACTTCTATCTTCTATTGAGAGAAACAAGAGCTACTTCCCTAGCTCAAATGCAAGATGTGGCCATAGAGGTGGAATCTAATGTATTGGCAGTTGACAGACTGAGGAATAAGACTAATGTTGATAGGAGAAAGGGAAGATATGAAGCCTCAACTTCTGGCACCTCTGTGCCTCACCCTCAAGTGGATGAATTGACCAAGATATTGAAGTCTCTGTCTGTAGAGATGGAGAAAATGAAGGTGGAGGGGAAGCAAGCATACATAAATCCTCAAAATTCCGAAAACAAAGGAAGCTTCAGAAGGCCAAACAATATTTCTCCCATGACTATGCAGAGAGACCAAAGAGGAAGAGATAGAGAAGACCAAAAAATTTAGGCCCCTCTTCAAAATGATTTTGTGGCTGATGAAGAAGAAGGGGAAACAAACGGGCTTGATCCCGAAATCCACTGCTTCAGATAAATTCCTCCTTTTCCTCATATCACTCAATCAACATATGAGGAATCTCTCATGGACAGCCAGCTAAATGAACTTAGCAAGGGAGACAAGGCTAGCAGCAACCAAAGTAGGTATAACCTGAGGTCCAAGAAAAAGATAGGAGCACCTGATGTTCCTGAACAGCTCACTAGAACAGAGAAAAATGTTAATGAAGTAGCAGACAACAATGAAGGTAAGAAGGCCCAACCCCTCTCTCCAATGGTCCAGAGTCATGTTTCTGAAGTAAGAGAAATCCCAAAGCTTACATCTTCTTTTAACTTTGAGCATGAAATTCAGAAAATTAGAATCCCTGTGCCCCTCTCCGAACTGATCAAACATGAAGTGTTCAAAAAATGCCTCTTCGAGCTATTACAATCTGAAGCCTCATGCCTTCCCATAAACTCCATCAATTTGCAAGAAGAAAATCCTACAGTCATTCTAGGTCCTATGGTAGAAGACAGGAACGATTCATCCCCTCCCTTCTACACATCCTTGAACATAGATGACAATGTTTTGCACAATTGTTTGATGGATTCAGGGGCTTCCCACAACCTCATGTCCAAAAATGTCATGGAATAATTAGGACTAGAAGTCACCAGAGTCTATCATGACCTCTATTCCTTTGACTCCGGGAAAGTTCAATGCCTAGGATTCATCAAAGACCTAGTCGTGACCTTGTTTCAATTGCCCATGAAAAGTGTGGTCATGGAAATTGTAGTGGTTGATGTCCCCCCCAAGTTTGGTATGTTGTTATCGAGATCTTGGATAAAAATACTGGGGGGAACTCTACAGATGGACCTAACCTATGCTACTATTCTAGTGTTCGGAGGGGAACATAGGAGACTATACAGAGAAGCCTAGCTGGCCTATATAATCAGTGAGGAAGCCAATCCTACCAACCATCCTATCTTTGCCCTTGATACTGATTTAGGTTCCAGTCTATTGCAACTCACTAATGCCCCCAAGCCTCTTCTAAAACTCAGAAAGTATCCCACCACTTCTCGTGAATTTTCTTCCCCCATCACCTCCGTCTAGAAAATGTTTTTTGATGGAGCCTCTTCCAGGGAAGGCGTTGGTGCCGGAGTATTTTTTGTGTCACCTTCTCAGGAAACCATATCTCTATCAGACAAGCTGGAATTTGAAACAACCAACAATGTGGCATAATATGAAGCTCTTGTTCTAAGATTAAGAGCTGCAAAGGGAATGGGAATTCAGGAGGTAGCAGTGTTCAAGGATGCAGAATTGATAGTCCAGCAAATCAGAAGTGCTTATCAGGCCAAGTATCCTCGACTCAGGAGTTACAGAAATGAGGTATGGAACCTAATTGACAGTTTCTTCTCAGCATTTAATATTTCTTTTGTTCCAAGAGAGAAGAACACAGTGGCAGATTCCTTGGCTACATCAACAAGCAATTTCAAAGTGCCCTTGCCACCTAAATTCAGATATGATGTAGAAGTAAAATACAGGCCCTCCATACCTAACAATGTCAAACATTGGAAGGTGTTCAAGGATGATCTGGAGATCAAAAGATTCTTGGAGACTGTTGAAGAATTTTCAGAGATGCATATTGACCAAGACTCTGTTTCTGAAGAAAATCTTGATGGTGGTAATTTTCTGAGTAAGATTGTAGAGTGTGACATTGTGCAGATGCCCAACAATCATATTCCAAGGGGACTGGTCCCTTTGGAAAGGATTTTTCATAGCAATGATGTGGCATTAAAAGGGAAAATATCAGAGGATGATGCTGATACAACTCAGTGCAACATTGGCACCGAGAATAAACCCAAGTTTGTCAGATTGTCAAGGAGTCTGACAAAGGAACAGAGGGATGAATACGTTGAACTATTGAGGGAGTTTGCTAATGTTTTCTCCTGGACCTATGAAGATCTCAAAACTTATGACACTTCTGTCATTGAGCATAAAATCCCATTGAAAAAGGAGGAAAATCCATTTAGGTAGAAGCTAAGACAGATCAATCCTATGTTGTTGCCTATCATGGAGAGAGAAGTGAAGAAGCTGCTACATGCCCAAATCATCGTGCCATTAAGATATTCAGAGTGGGTGGCCAACTTGGTCCCTGTAAGGAAGAAGGATGGAGAAATTAGACTCTGTGTAGATTTTAGAAACCTGAACAGGAGCTCACAAAAGGACAATTACCCCTTACCAAATATGGAACATATATTGCAGAGAATAACAAGAGCATCCAGGATTTCCATGATTGATGTCTTCTCTGGCTACAGTCAAATCTCTATTCTTTCTGAGGACAGGGAAAAGACAGCATTTACCACTCCATGGGGCACATTCATGTATGCTAAAATGCCTTTTGGTTTGATGAATGCAGGGGCAATGTTTCAACGAGCCATGGACATAGCTTTCATTGGGGAAAAGGATAAGTTTGTGGTCATATATCTAGATGACATAACAGTCTTTTCCAAATCTGATAAAGAACATTGTTGTCATCTCAGGAATTTTTTTTTGAAATGCAGGAGTTTTGGCCTCTCATTGAATCCCAAAAAATCTTTGTTCGCCATGAAGGAGGGAAGGTTACTGGGCCACATAGTATCAGCAGAAGGAGTCAAAATTGATCCTAGCAGAGTTGAAGCAATTCAAGCCTTGGCAATCCCAAGATCTAGGAAATAAGTCTAGTCTTTCCTTGGTAAGATTAATTTTCTAAGGAGGTTTGTTTCTAACTTTGCTGAGGTGGTAAAGCTTATAACAGCCATGTTGAGAAAGGAAAATGAAGTGAGATGGACCTATGAATCTTGAAATTCCTTTGAGCAGATAAAGAAGGCCTTGACAGAAGCTCCTATGCTTATCCATCCCGATTACTCAAAGGATTTCCTTATTTTCTCCTTTGCCTCATCTGACACAGTGGCTATTGTTTTATTATAGACAAACGAGGCCAGGCTAGAGCAGCCTAGTGCTTATTTTAGCAGAGCCCTAAGGGATGTTGAGGTTAGGTACAACATTATGGAGAAGTAGGCATATGCCCTAGTAAAGGCTCTCAAAGCCTTTAGAACCTATGTCCTGCAGTCGAAGATCATTGTCTATGTCCCCTCTATCATTTTTAAGGACATTCTTATTCATCCTGATATAGACGGGAGGAGGAGTAAGTGGATAGCCAAGATCCTTGAGTTTGACTTGGAAATAAGGCCTACCAAATTAATCAAAGGTCAAGGTTTAGCCAAGTTGTTGGCTGAAGTAAATCGCAAAGCTTTGGGGTTAGGTTTCATCGATGAATGCTCAGAAAATCATTAGGATCGACTGTTTGTTGTAGACCCTCAAGTAGAACCCATGTTGGCTTGATGTACTTGGTATAAGGATGTCATATATTTTCTGCAAGAGTTGCAGCCTCCAGATGGCCTGCAAAGAAACAAGGCAAGAGCTCTGAAGCTCAAAGTAGTCATATACTGCCTTATCAATCAAGTTTTAAATTGGAAAGATGCCCTGGGGGTGCTTTTGAAATGTATGAATCCACAAGAGGCTGACAGGATCATTGTTGAATTTCACAGCAGCCTATGTGGAGGGCATCATTTCTAGAAGACCACAGCCTACAAAATCCTCAGGGTTGGGTACTACTAGCCCACCTTATTCACTAATGTATGCAGAAAGGTCAGAGCCTGCATCAAATGCCAAATATTTTCAGGAAAGCAATAGCTTAAATCTTTGCCTTTAAAGCCTGTTGTTGTTTCGAGACCTTTCCAGCAATGGGGCCTAAATTTTATTGGAGAAATCCACCCTGCTTCCAGTGGGCAGCATAGATGGATCCTAACTGCAACAGATTTCTTTACTAAGTGGATAGAAGCTATTCCCACCAGGAGTGCTTCCCACAAAATAATCATTGGATTCCTGGAAGACCTCATCACAAGATTCGGCTGCCCAAACAAAATTGTCACTAATAACGCAGCCTCTTTCAAGGCTGAGCCGTTAGCCAAGTTCTGTGAGAAATTCAGGATCAAATTGATTCACTCCACCCCATACTATCCCCAGGGAAATGGTTTAGTAGAGTCCTCCAACAAAATCCTGATAAGGATCATCAAAATACTATTGGAGGACAACAAAAAGGCCTAGGATTCAAAGTTGAAATTCGCTCTATGGGCCGATCGAGTGACCAAAAAGAGATCTATAGGCATCTCCCCTTTCCAATTGGTTTATGGAGTAGAAGTTGTTTTCCCTTCTTAGCTAGCCATTCATGTAGCAAAGTTCTTCCAGGATTATCAAGAAGAGCCTGATGATATGATCAGAAGAATTCATCAACTAGTAGAGGTTCAGCAGGCCAAAGAGCAGGTAATGAACAGAATTCAAGACCATTAGAAGAAGGTCAAGCAGGCTTTTGACAAAAAGGCCAAGAAGGAAGAGTTTCAGATAGGAGACTTGGTGCTGAAATGGGATGCTCCTAAACAAGACAAGGGAAAACATGGAAAATTTGAAGCCCTATGGGTCGGGCCCTTCAAAATCTATGAAGTATTTTCAAATAATACCTACAGGTTGCGATATTTGAAGGATCAAGAAGTTTTCAATGGCCCTGTGAATGGGCATTTCCTGAAAAGATGTTTTTCTTGAGCCGCACATGGCTCATCTGCGATTGTATATATTGTTTTTCTTTTATCTTTAAGTTTTAAATAATGACTCCATAGCCCGACAGCAAGGCATTGAAGCTACAAAAGAGTTCTCGACAGCCCACGGGGAGCGTGTTGTCCCCCATGGAGCCTAATGTTAGCACATAATCATGTAGGGGGTGCTCTCCTGAAAGAAGCGTCCCCTTGGGCAAGGAAAGAGATTCAGAAAACCCATTTTTCTAAAGTTTAGAGGGTGGGCACATCATTTTAATGAGCAGGCAGTTTCGAACGATCGAGATCTACCCGCCTAGATCTGTAGCTGAGGTTTCATTCCGGAGCCCCCTCGCCATTCTATCTTTAACAGGGGTGGGGGGTCCAGAATTGGACGCGCATCTCTCAAATGGTTGAGATTGAGGCGCCTAGATCGATGGCGCTCAAGCAATTCCAGACCCCCTCTACCATTCTTCTTTTAATAAAGTGGGGGGGGGTCTGGAATGGTGTGGTATTGACATAGGGCCCCCTTCCTGTCGTGTCACCTTCTCTACCACTTCCTCCCCTGCCATTTGTTCTCCACTTGACCGCGTGATGGGGCCCGTTCCCTTTGGCACCTCCTCTTCCTCTGACATCTGTTCCACTCCCTTCTACGTCAGCCTCCCATAAATAATGTGTCCCCCATTACCATTTTATCCGGTCACCTTCACCTCTTCTTCTTGCCATGTGTCTCACCCCTGTTTTTTCCATGATCACTCCCTTTCCCCTTTCCACGCCAAGCATGCTAGATCCTCCATGCCCTATCCATTAGACCTTTCAGCTGATCCAGGTGGCACCATGAGGAGACCTCCACGTCCTAGAGGGAAGATGTGATGAAGATTTTTCTCGATCCCAAGAAAGTAGTTATTGAAGTTGTTGGAGGTGGTTAGACATTGTCTCCGCCATAAATGGAAATTCTAGCAAAGGATTAAAAGCATGTTGATTCATCTGCAGGACAGTCAGGAGTCTAGTTGTGTCTTTCATAAGTGCATGATCATCCAGAGTCTGCATCCGTAAACTTCCAAAAGACATGTAGATGCAATTTTTTTAATGCAGTGTCTTGTTTTCATTGTTGTTGTTTTGTTTTGAGTATATGTAGGCATTTTCCCCATTTTTTAATCTATCGATGGTTGAGCTAGGCTCCCGATTGTAAAGTTTTAACGAAGCATTGGTTGCTCTGGTTATGTATTGGCACTTGAGACTTCTTGCCTTATGAATGTCAGCTTCTTTCTATCTCTTTGTTTACACTGTGTTAGAACAGCTCGGAATTGGAGGATCTAGTCGAGTTTCACTGTTATAGGATGATGTAGGTTGGATCACTGTAATAGTTGCATTGTCTCTAATCAGTTCTTGTATTTTCTCAACACTGAATGATTTGGAATTGGAGGATCCAGTCAAGTCACCCTTCAGTTCCTCGAAACTCAGAACCAAGAGGATCTTGTATTCTGAGCTTTTCTTCCTCAAGCTGTTGAAAGGCCTGATGCCCGGGGCAGTCTTGCTGACTCATCTCACCAAGTCTTCCACCTGCTCATTTTACAATCAACTCACTGACGGAAGTTAGATCAAGACCTCCTTTTTTTTTTACATACCGGGCTTGGTGCCTGAGTTAGAGTGATACCTTCCTAGGTCTCTACCCATTTGATCACCCATTAAATTTATTCGTGACATAAACTGATGGGCGTTGGGCTCTTCTCCCGTCGCAATCCAGGAGTGACTTCTAACGCTAACAGAATGAAGGGGAAATATCACCTCTACTTGCTCTTAATGAAACCTTGTTGTTACACATTATTTTCATCACCCCTATGACCATTAATGATGTAAATATATCCTTTGTATTTAGAAGGATCAATGACCTAAATCACTGAAGAAGAATGAAGACATATTTTCCTAGAAAGATGAAAATGATATTTTCCTTTGTAAAAACCTTATAAAGAGGGATCGTCGCACTATGTTCAGTGTTAAGGGTGAGATGATCTAGGATTGTCGTAGGCTACACCACACTGGTCTGTGACATCGTCACACTCTTCTTGGTATTAAGGGTGCGACAATTTTCCGTACAAAGGAAAAAGAGAAGCTTCTCGATCCTTCTAGAATAGAAGTTTTGAGGGTGAGTTGGCCTCCGATCGGTTTGGATCTTAGTCGCATCCTGGATCTCATGGGATCATCCTAACCTCCTCACCCTATCCTTTTCATACTATAAAAGGAGATGATTTCTCATGAGGAAAGTTAGCTTGGGAAAGTTAGCTTGATTGGGTTTAAGAAATTTTTATAGATTGGAGTTTTTGGGCATATGTTGGCTTTAAGATTTGCTTTGTCAAGATAGATTGTGAGTGACTTTCAAATATACAATCTTAGAATCTGTGGAGAAGAAGTTTTTGGGAAGAAAGGATCTATTGGAAGGAACCTTACAACATCAAGGCATCAGTTGTATTATCCTTTCATATTTCTAATATAGCAATATATTTATTTCCCATAAAATTGTTCTTATTTTATTGTATGTGTCCTTGATCACATACACAGGTTTTGTTGAGTATACATTGTTGCTTTCACTTCCTTGGCTTGTGTCTTTTTATAGGTTCAGCATCCCATAAGCCTTCGAATGGAGTGAGGATGACACTTGCGAGGAAAAATGACATTTAAAAGGCATGCCATTTATCTCTTGTTAGTTAGTATGCTTGATAATTAAAACTTAGGGAAAGTTTTATATTTTGTCTTGTTTTTTTTTAGTTTCAGGGTGAAACTAGGGAGATTCGTTTATGTCTGCACTTACCGATTTGTTTGATAACAAAATTGTTGACCATACTAGGGAACAGATTGTTTTCCTAGTTTTTCTTTCTTTCTTTCTTTGGTAGCGTGGGTTCTATTTTCTGAGTCACTGGGAGATCCAGCTTGACTCTCTCACTGTTAAACTTCACTAGAAAAAATTTCTTGCTTTTTATTTTTTCCATTTTTCCTTTGATCGTCACACCCCACTTTGAGAGACAGTGCAACGATCTAGGATCGATGCACCCTACCTTTTGACATAGTGTGGCGTCGTTGCAATGTATTTTTTCTGTATCCTGCGACAATCAAGGATCATCGCATTGTGTTACTCTACAGCCTGCGACGATTGTGAAAATAATTATTTTTTGATGGTTTTTCTTGCCCATTTCTTAGATATGGTTTTGGGGTGATTTGTTGGGTCTTATTACAGTCTTTTTGACATATTTGAATATGGTTTTAGCTATCTTTGAAACAATTTTTTTTATTTATTGATTTTCATTAGATTTGGGGCATCTTTTCATTTGAAGTACCAAAATTGCATGGTGTATTGGGGGCCAAGAATCGTGTATTGGTGTACAGTCTCTTTGGCTCGTATTGGTGTAAAATATCTTTGGCTCATTTCTTGAAGAACTTGATATTGATGAGTTTAATAAAATTTTGGGACATTGTGCATCTAGGAATGATAAATGTTTTCTCCTTCTTGTAATATAGCTTTCATCGAAGTGAAACATTTGCATTCTCATTTTTTTGCATTGTTTAGAGTCAGTCAAAACATCATTTAGTCCACGCCATTTTCCTCTTGATTAAAAATAGCCTTAAATTAAAGCCCTTATAAAAATTGATTAGAAATTTTTATATTTTCTGGTAGAAAACCTACATTAGATTGGTTGTAGTGATTTGGAAGAGGTGTGAAATATAACTTTCCAAAGCTGCAAACAAACACAAAATCTTGAGTTAGGGAGTGGTGAAACCCACTTTCTACATTTTTTCCTTAGAATCCCTTCTAACACAAGGGTTAATCACGAGGTCGCATTAGGGCCAACAGAGTTAGTCACCTCGCTTTGTTGGTCTTGGTGTAGTGAATGCGCGTATTATTGGGGGTCACTTGAGAAGAAAATATTGTGCAAACCTTCTCGAGTCGATTTCGGTCTTAGATACCTTGCCTTTGCACGTATATTGGACTGTCAACTATTTCCCCAGGGATCATTGTCGTAATTGGTAACCTTCGTAGCCTATCTCTTTAGGTTATTTACACAAGGTGACTGTGGAGGGGAAAGTCTTCACGGTACCTGGAATCGACGTTGGCCAAACTCACTTAGGATCCTTGAAGGGTATACCCACGATTATGTGTGGGAGCTTGCACCAGGGTGTAAGTCCATTAAGCAAGTCTTCAACACAACTTTTCCACCCGCTCTATCTCATCCCCTTCTTACATTGTTCTCGCAATGTCGGATTTCATCACCAACTAGTGCATTCATTGTGATAAGATTTTGTTTGTTTGCTTGCTTCCTATATTTTTAGCGTTTGTTGTTTATTTTCCCTATCATACTCTATTTTTTATCTATGTTTAATGGCGTCAATTCCCGAAATGACCAATGAGGCAACCCCTACTCTACGGGAACCTTTTCTTTTTCCTTCTTACGAAAACATTGGTCCTCCTTACATTGCTACTTTGAGCCTTCCAGGTCTCACAATTGGGTTACCGGTATAGTTTTTTTCCACTCCAATAATCTCAAATGCACCAAGTTCTTTGTTTGTAAGTGTTGGACAACTGAGAGGGGGGGGGGTGAATCAGTTGTTACCGTGCTTAAACAATTATACTTCTTTTAAAAGTATTTGCTGAGACACTAAATGATGATCACAATAATGCAGGGAAATAAACAATGGCACATTCAGCATCAGCCACATATATGAGATACACAGAGATAGATATTTCCTGAGGAAACCCATACAGGGTAAAAACCTCCTTTTCTATATATATGATAAGTAATAGTTACAATCTTTATAGTATCATACATATGAGCACCCACTCATAATGAGGCTACAACCTCAGTTTTGCAAGCTGCAACTTGCTGAGAGAACCAACCCTTTGTTTTCTCTAGCACCCACTAGAAGGAAGCACCCACTCCTTGGTTTCTCTAGCACCAACTAGAAGGGAGCACCAACTCCCTGTGTTCAAGCACCCACCTGAACCTTTGAGGACAACAGTCCTCCCTAGCACCTCCCAACCACCCTGAAATGTAAATCTTTGCAACTGAAATTAGCCCTCCGATCACTTCTTGATGCAACGGTTCAGATCAAATCAGGATTTCATATATATATCGCGATTTCGACATTTGCGATGACATAAAAATTATGTCCACGGGATTCGCGATTTCCCGATTTGCGATGCACTTCAGCCCTCCTGGCTGAGCCTTGGTCCACGTGACCGTCATATCATGACCACAATCTTACCCCATCGAAGCTACGGGGTTTGTGATGCCTCTGTCCTCCTTCTCTTCTATGCTGACAGTTGTTCCCCACTTATCGGGGTTTCGCGGATCGCGATTTCACAATACGCAAATCTCTTGTCATCAAGATCTCCGATTTCCCGATGTATAAAGTGTCGACGGTGCCCTATCCTTTGCCACGCATCCTTCTAGATGGACGACCCTGATCTTTTTGGAGTTTCGAGACCTGCAAGTCCCGATGCCTGGTGTCTTGGATCTCCGATACGGACGATCGTACGACACGTGTCCTTCTTCATACGGACGGCTCAGATTAACTCTCGGGGTTTCGAGACTTACAATTTCTTGTTTCTTTTGACCTTGGGAACTCCGATTTCCCGAATGGAAATATGCCGACTCGCCCCCGATTTCTGACACCTGTCCCTCAGATGGACGGTCCCGATCGTCGATGCCTCTGCTGACGTCACACGTGATTTGACCCGTGTTAACTTCTGCCACATGTCACCCTGATTCGTTACCCACATGTGCCTCAATTGCTTGAATCAGTCTGACACTTGTCACTCCCTAGTTGTGCCACGTGTCACTTTTTTGACGTGATCTGTTGACGTGTGCTGGATCGACGGTCTAGATCGCTTGTTATCCAACGGCTGTGATTAACTCGTGAAATCGCATATCGCGATTTCGAGGTTTTCGTTGTCAAGTGTTCTTTTCATATTGAAATCGTGATCCCCGATTCTCTGATAAGGCCTCCTGGATGCCACGCGTCCATGTGAATGAACAGTCCAGATCCCTGCTTGATTTAACGGCTGCGATCAAATCACGAAATCGCATATCGCGATTTCGGGGTTTTCATGGTCATTGTTCACGAGACTCATGGAACTCCGATTCCCGATTCTCCGATGAGAAAAATCAACGGTCCATATCTCAAGCTTGCTTTTAACGGTTGAGATTATATCGTGATTTCGGGGTTTTTGTTGTCAAGGAACTTTGACATATCCAACTCGCGATCCTTGAAACTCCGATGACTACGCTCCTGGTCCATATGACCATTATCCTCATGACCGTAGCCAAACCTTCACTCCCTTTAAAGACCTTGCAGGTTCTCATTGATCCAACGGTGGTCGGGTCCCTGTGCTCGGATCTGACGGCTAAGACCTGTCCTCCTATCGAGCTTCTCCCGATGGCGCCCGATCGCTGCCACGCGTCCTTCCAAATAGACGGTCCTAATTATGTCAGGATTTCACCTTGGCTTTTCCCGATGGTAAACCTTGTACAGCTTCTGTCTGATCTGATGACCCTCATTCTTTCGGGAAATTTGAATGAGATCCTGTGGTTGTGGATCTTTGTCTTCCTTCTCTTCTGCAAATTCCTGTACTTTGAGCTTTGCCTTTGTTGCGTGCATTTTCTTCAATGTTGTTCCTCTTGAGATTTCATGTCTAAATCCCCAAGGGATTTGTATCCTTCTTATTCTACCATCTCCACTGTTGTTCTTGCCATCAATGACAAGCATACGCTACTTGGTAAACATTTGACAACAATCTCCCCCTTTGGCATTGATGGCAACTATAGCATTTGAATTCTTTTCTCCCCCTTTGACATCAATGTCAAAGAAGAGACATGCTCCCCCTAACAAGATGGACTCTTTTAGGGGTGAATCGAAATGACACCCAACTTCTGTCTGAGATATT